>JANPWX010000020.1:3920638-4073115 GCA_024734555.1 Trochalopteron elliotii
CCCTTGGGCAGCGTGGAGCTGGGGCAGTGTTGGGTCACCCGTTCGCGTCCCGGCTGCGGAGCGCGTCCGGCCCCGCCTCACGGGGGTGGGGGCCTCTCGTGTCCGCTCCCGCGGCGCGGGGCTCGGCTGTGCCCGCTCTCCTCACATCACTCCGCACGGAGCCACCGCACACGTGTGGGGTCACTGCTGGCCCTGTCCCCAAACACTGCCCCAGCTGCGGACCGCCCCAGGCCGCTCGTGTCCCCTTCCATGCGTGTGTAGCCTCAAAGGCAGTGCCAGGTGTGCCCATTGTGTCCCGTGCCCATCCACGGGCAGCACGGCCGCGGTGGGGCCTGCCCGTGCTCCTGCGGTGCCACCCTACTCATCGCCTGGGTTAGGAGAGGGAGAGCACAGACCCCCCATGCCCCAAGCACTTCGTGGACACTCCCCACCCCGCTGGTGTCAGGCAGCCCCACAAGCAGCATTGCCCTTTTTTGAGACTCAGTTTCTTTTCCCCTGCCTGAGATCCCAGTTAACTCAATAAGGGGATGCTGCAGCATGGCATTCGTGCCACCAACTCCACCGCCCTTCTTCCCAGCCTGCTCAGAGATTTTTGTTTGCTCGGGGATTTAATTTCCTGTTTGTTTGTAAAAACAAAGAGCGGAGGCACTGGGCGGCTCTCTAGTAGCTCGGACGGTTATCTGCTCTTTCAGTCCCCTTGGCACATTCTCTGTGATATCTGTGCTCTCCTTGGGCACGTCTTGCAGTCTGTTGTCCGGGCTCAGTCGTAGAGAAGGATCCCTATGTGGGGAATCTCTGGAGCCTATGCATGGTTTGGGGCAGCTGCTCCTGCACAAGATAGCTGGTTTAGGCTTTATTCTAGGTCTCCAGTGCACCTTGATCTTGAGCATGACTTGGCTTGGGCGAGGTTGTTTGCTCCCAATAGTAGGAAGTGTGTGCTCAGTTCTTGACTGAGCATGATTATCAGACTGGATTTTAGGCTGGACTTTGTTATTCCTTCTGTTAGGCTTTACGGGAGAGAGGGTGTTGCCTGATAGGAATGAAATGAGACCCTCCTAGAACTGATGAGGAGAACTTTCACCTTTCAACCACAGTTACCTGAGCTCCTGCATGGAGTAGATCAACCTCTTTGCAGAGCTGCAGCCACAAGCTGTCTGGGGCACAAATGGTCCTGTGCACAACTGAAGTTCTCCCAGCTCCCAGACAGAAAATGAGGCGGAATCCACAAGTGTGACTGAGAAAAAACTACCTGAGAAAGAACAAAACAAGACTGTCTTCAAATGTGTTCTCAATGCCCTCATATCCCTGCTTGTTCTTGCTGCCTGTTTCCAGTCATTCTGCTCTCCTCCTTTAAGCCAGCATTTACACACATTTTTTCTTCACCGGAAAATGTCACTTCCATAAACCAAGACGTG
The DNA here is from genome assembly GCA_024734555.1 of Trochalopteron elliotii. NCBI lineage: Eukaryota > Metazoa > Chordata > Aves > Passeriformes > Leiothrichidae > Trochalopteron > Trochalopteron elliotii. The sequence continues at coordinate 3,922,054 of JANPWX010000020.1, forward strand.
TCCCTTACATCAAATTCAGAAAGCAGGTTAGAAGATGACTCACCCTCACTAGTCAGCTTCCATCACACTGGTTAAACTCCTGAGCCATCATCAAGCTTTACTCCTGAAACCCTATGCTATCCCAAGCCCTGGGTTGTGCTCTTGACAAGCACCTCTCACTCTTTTACCTCAGTAAGAAGCACTTTTCCCCCACATATAGTCAGACTTCCAGACAGAAGGGCCACTATAACCCATTAATCTCATCTGTGTACAAAAGTCATAGATTTTTTCCTCAGCAACTGGATCAAAGTGAGTTAGAAAGACAACACATCTTAAAGACTTCAAGTAATGGCAACCTTCTACTTCCACCTACTAATTTATTCCAATGTTTAATTATCCTTGCTGCTAGGAAATTGCTTCTTTCAAGGTTGAATTTGTCTAACTTCAACTTCGAGACATCAGAACTTGTTATGCCTTTGCCTACAAAACTGCACACCTATCCCATTTTCATGGATAAGTAGCTATACATGGTGCTTCTATCACTTCTTGTTTAACTGAATAGATTGTTTTCTTTGAAGCTTCACATTGTAAGATTTAGTTCCAGTCGCTGCAGATTTTTTGGACTCCCTTGTTTCTAAGTGTTTTTTTGATTTGCAGGCACCCACCATGGGTACAATGTCATTGTGGTTTGTACACACATGCTGTGCACAGAGTAAAAGTAATTTCTCAGTCATTGTTTTTCCCCTTCTCTCATAACTAAAAATGGAAGTAAACCATTTCCTCTGCTGTACAAAAAGCTTGTGGAGTTCATTACCCATGTTGAGTCCCCAAATCTCTTTCTGCATCTTTTTCCTGAGAGCATCTTTATCCTGCCATTCATCACTGTGCTCTTCCCCCCTCAGTACATGGCCTTGCAGCAGGGTGTGTTAAAATACGTCCTGTAATGTTGTGACAATCTAAGCAGGTGTCTGAGATCCCTCATTCAATTTGAGAGCTGTTTCTCCAAGGCTGATAAATCACCACCACAGATGACAGAAAGAGCAGGTCTGAAGCTGACCACTGTTTTAGTCTACCTTCTCCTTCAAAGCCTGTTTTCTTCTCCTTTCTGTGTGTCCTACTTTCAGTGGATTGTTACATGTATGTGATTATGTCATTTTTCCCCCTTGCCAATTCCATTTTGTATCGTTCAGCTATGAGAGCCAGTCTGAGCCAGGAACTTTCTCCAAGTTGAGACAAATATCTTCCTCTGTTTTTGTGCATTTTCCATGTTTATTCATGAGCTGCAGAGTAAATACATGGTCAGTTGTTTGTTTCTCAGGAAGGCATCCCATTTGACTTGCTGTGTTTAGCATGTTGTTGATTTGAGTAGATAGCACATATTTATTTATTGATGATGCTGTAAAAATGCTTGCTTATGTTTCTTCATACCTACATTTCTGCATGATGTATAGGCTGAAAGTGTCTCTCATTTGGGGGTAACTAGGTTAGCCAGCAGAATTTCAAGGAAGGATCAAGATTGGAGTGTTATATTAAACACATCAATATGCATGCACACATTCATGAAACATGAACACACCCTGATCCTAAGGAAGCCCACACGGAACCACTCCCTGCTTGCACCACTCCCCCAACATACATTTGCTGGCTTTTGCAAAGTTTATCTCTTGCCAAACGTGGATAAACAACTTTTCTTCTCCCCACCTTGTTGCTTGAGCAGCAGGGGACAGGGTGAAATGTCTGTGTATGACGCCCACATCCAGCACGGAGTGCAAGAGTAAAGAACATTTAGAAGGGCTGATCAACAGCAGAAGGAGCTGACCTGATGAGGACCCAGCATAAGGGGCAGAGGTGCAGAGCTGCTCCTCTCATGCAGTGAAGATTGCAGGCTGCAAACCTTAACCAGGAGAGAAATCTTTTGGTGCCATTACGTGGCGTGTGGCAGCCGGGAGCTCTCCACAGCAAACGAGAGGTGTGGGCAGATGGACAGGTAAGGCCATGCTCGACTGCCTCATCAGCAACACAGCATCCTCTAAGGCAAGAAGGGGGCTCTCAGTGGCTTCCAAACTGTTTGCATGAGAACCCTGGAGAAAGGCAGCCACAGCACAAACGTTGTCCTAGAGACATCTGCACAGGGATCTGTGTCATCTCATTTAAAGACCCTTTTCCCAAGAGCTAGGGACTTTATCCCCAGCGTGCTGGCGAAATTCCACGTTGCTTGATTTCAATCCACCCCTAAGGTTCCCTTTGTGTTTCCAAGCGGGCACAATACTCGTCTTCATTTCCTCTTCTCAACTCTTGTTAAATTTCCCCTTGCTCCAGTGAGCAGATTGTGTGTTCTGGCCAAGGGACTGCCCCATCACCGCTGTGGCTGACGTGAGCCCCGCACCCTCGGTTTTGTGAAATGTTTCCGAGTGTACCTGGATGGAAAATATATGGCCCCCTGTCGTTCCCCTTTAGCAGTTGAACAGAAATATGGGCAACAGTAAAGAGCTCACAAAGAACTGTGAAAAACTCAGCTTGCCCATTTATGTATTATGCATTAAAACCCGTCTCTATTGAGCTGTCCAAGATAAAGTCCTACTGGCATGTGATCAAAAGCGTAGGAAATTACCTTGATTTGTCCTGGCTAGAGCTGGCTGCCTCATGTAAAAGTATTTGTGAATAAATTATTTGCAGATTGATGAGGAAAAAGTGAGTAATTTATTTGATGAATATTGTTCAGCTGGCTCCTGAGCTAACCAAACCATGAGGAAAAGATATTGGTGAATGATTTATTTGAAAATCTAGTTGAAAATTGACAGGAGAAAATGGTCAAACAATCTGCCACTATTATTCAAATTCTGGTAAACCTGGGTAATGTCCATACACTACTAAAGCACACCCCAATGCTTCAAGCCATGGCTGTGCAGAAGATATTGAAATATGAATTCAAATCTTCAAATCTGTACTCACCTTCTCCTTGAAAGAGATTGTCCTCAACCACAGACCTAAAGGTACCTATTAATGAACACAGAACAGATTCTACATTTGGAGTTATTTATTCTTATTTATTATTAAGACTGGAAACTCTCTTTCTTGATAGAACAGCAATGAAAACTGAGTACCTTTTACTCCTCTACAGCCTCCCTTCAGTGGATTTCTAAGCACTTTACAAATTTCAATGAGTTTAATGTTACAGCTGTTCTGAGAGGCAGGAAGGCATAATGAAATCCAAGAAAAGTAGAAAGCACACACCACATGCTACAGGTTTCTTTACATCAAAAGCTCTCAGACTTCGTGAGCATCTTTAGACTAGATTCCTTTCAACAGAGCACACCATTCAAAGGCTGACTAGATTTTTCAAATCTGACTGCCTGAACTTTAGTTCCTAAGCATTCATAAACACACTGCGTGCTGAGCTCTTGTTGAAATTTGGTGGAATGTTTGAGCACTAAATACACAAGGAAAACCCCCATGTGTCGTGATATTTCCATGCATATGTGCAGATTTAGCAGCATGTCTCTAGATGATTGATGGTCTCACAGGTTAGAGCCATAATAGCTGCAGAACAGGCAGGTTGCAGAAAGCTGCCTGTGGCTGTGGGTTGCACATCATGTCGTTGTCACCACATGAGCAAACCACATGCATAAAGGTTATCCAACCTGTTATGCAATAAATGGCACATCCTCCTACCTCCTGCCTCCCTCTTGCACTTCCAGCAGCAGGGCTGCAGTCCCTGTGTTGCTTCTTGGTTGAAATGGTGAATGAAATATGAGGGGCTGCACTTCAAAGCGCTGGAGAGATGTTAAAGATCTGATGTTAGATGTTATGGCAGCTCCCACTACGGCATGAGCAGTAAGGATAAAATCAACACCCCATTCAAACTACTGGACATTTTCTTGTCAATTTGAGTGCAGACAGGATTTGATCTCTAGTACCAAACTGAGCCTCAGCAACCAAAGAATTAGGGAGCAGAAAATACATTCTGAAGCAGTACATGACAAAATTATCCCCTCAACAACTTGCACTCTGAACTCCTACAGAAGTAAATACTTAAATAACCAATCTAAAAGATACATCTTTTTATATAAGGAAGACTGAATATCAAATTAAAAATCTGCTGTCAGCCTTAAAACAAATAAACTATAAAACCAGAAATAAATATTTGTGTGATTGGTGTTGATCATTAGAGGCAGTGTAAAATCCAGCTTTACTCAGTGTGATTTTTATTCTCCTTCCCACTGGCATGTCTCTTCTCTTGAACTAGGAAAAAATCAAAAGGAGTCAATTTTGCTTTCAGGTTTTCTCTCTTTCTGCGATGTGACTGCAAAAAAAATCATAGGGGAGGATATTGCTCTGTTTTAAAGGAACAGATTTCATTAGATACGGAAAAGGAAAACAATAGAAATATTTCTCTTGGCATTTATTTGTTTTTATATGGATTCTCCTAGGCAAAATTGAAGTCACGAGAGAGGGGAGTCTCTGCTTATAACATGGGCAAGTACAATTCTGCAATGCTTACCCTGCTCCAGATTCACTCTCTTGATGCTGACCAGTTACACTCCATTTTGGGAGCTTGCTTTTTTTTCAGTAAGGTCAATCTGAGCTTAGCCCCTCTTTGTGTTTTTTACCTGTGGGACTGCTGTCTTCCCACATCAGACACAGGCTCAAATCCTTTTCTGACCTTGATTGCAATGTGTAGGACATCCATGAGATGAGAATAAATCAGATTAAATCAGAAGCAGGAACAGTGCATTTCTTTGGCAGGTCCCAGAACTTCACATATTGTTGCCTTCTATTACACAAGGCCATTCTGAGACACAGAAATTATGGAAACAAGAGGCCAGGAGGTCTCTGCCTATGCTAGACTGAAATGCTACACATAATATACACTGAGCTGTCACCCATTATCCTGAGTTGATTTAAAATAATCTATAATCCAGGGATGAGAAATGAGCACCATAGGATGTGGCAAATCCTTCTCATACAGCAAGACAGTGTTGTCATTATACCAGACCATGAAAGAAGAAACACACTGTCTCTTCAAAAAAGGACTTCTAATTTCTTGAACACTATGGCTGAAAGAATCTTTTTGAGTCCATTTACATTAACAGGAATTAATTAAGGGATTAGTCTAAGGCTGGTGATTAGGGCCCTGCCTAATGTGAGAGATGTGGGCACACTCTATATTAACAAGAGCCTAGACACAGGAAGGAGGCTTCACACCCCCTGTACATATAAACTAGTGCAGTCACTGCATTCCAAGGAGCTGAGATCTCAATACAAAAGATGATCCAGAAGGCAATCTTCTGGGGATCTTCCCTCCCCTTGATGGGACTAGAGGAGATGCTGTGAAGAGAGCTTTGTGTTCTCAGACAAAAAATATCTGGAGAAGTCAGCGAAGACTCAATGTGTGTTTTTCAGGTTAATTTCTAACTTGCAGTGCCGAGCAAAGAGAATGGAGACGCAAAATGCATGCAAAATGAAACCAACATAAAAGTTCAGTGACAACTGGCATATTGAAAACCCTGCTTTTAACAGAGTTCCAGAAACCAACTCAGAGAGCTCAATGCACAAATAATAAACGTGAGCAAAGCAACCACTGTACTTATATATTCCCAGTCCTTTTGGCATCCAGCATCTCCTGCCTATTGCAATTTGCTCTCCTTTCCTCTGTTTTGTTTTCACAACGAGTGACCAGCTAACTAGCTATTGAGCCAGCAGAGACAAAAAAAAAGGTCAAAAGCTGCAGATGTCTCAGTGTTTGTGCCCAGGGGACATCAGATAACAAGCTGTTACAGTCTGCCTGCAAATCCACTGGTTGACTTGTTATTCTTGAGTGTCTGCGTAAGGCCTCATTGATTCTAGTTTGGCACTGTGCTGTTGACCCTGCAGCGTTTTGAGGAGATCTGCAGTACAAAAGGCTCATCAGCTCATCCAGCACATCTTCTGTGAGTCTTGGATAATGGTCAGAGAAGTAACTCAGAGAAGCTGTATCTCACCCCAGACCTTCAGCTGAGCTGTCAGCTGAGGGCTGCTGTTCTCTGCTAGGACACTCCATACCACCTGTGCCTTGGCAAATCTTTCACCCTGGAAGATGGGCACTGTTAGAAGGTGCTCCTGTGTTGGCAGAACAGGGAATGTGTCTGCTGACTGTCTGGTTCTTCAGGACAGCCCAAAAAACCCCCAAAAGTCACAAGGTAAACCACAGCACAAAGTCCCCTTGCCTACTCAGTGACAGCAGGGACTGCAAAGAAGGAAACACATTCAGATCCAAATCACCATATATGAAAGTCTCACTAATTTAGACCCAAGGGACTTCAGAAGAGGGCAGAGGTTGGCTATCTGTGAGAGCACAGTGTGTGCATATAAAGTCACTGGAAAAGGTTCAGTAAGGCTACACATACTGTGTCCCTCAAAATACACTTCTGTGACTGGAGAGTGGTGGCTGTTATTCATGAATGGCACGTCTTAAAGCAGAATAAGAAGGGCTGATAAAAACAGCATGAATAAATCCTTATTAGCATTGTTTTAAGGAGACCTCCACTCCAGCCCTTGCACAGACGAGTGAGCAAAGCTGGGGAGGTCTGCAGGGGGACTCTGGCTATTTTCTTGTATCTCTGAGGGAAACAGCATTACTCTGTTGGTGGAAGGGATGAGAGCCTGTACATTCCCTGCCACTCAGACTCCCCATGGGCTTTCAGGCCAACTCCTCACCCACCACCATGCTGTGGAGTGGTGTTTCATGCGAGCAAGATGACTTCAGAGCAGGGGGGATTGAGGAGCAGGGAAGGACTAGTGCAAAAGGAAGTATCACTGCATTTCCAGAGCTTGTCACGGAGGATCAGGACAGCTGGGTAGCCTTGGAGACAGAAATTGAAGGTGTGTTATGGGGATTTACATGCTGGTTTTGGAAGTCCTGTTTCAATTTAAGATGATTAGCAATAACTGTGAAAGCCCTCAGGAAGCTGACTCCTTTACATTTTCATAAAGGCATCAGACAAGCCATAGCCCCTTTCTTTTAGCAAGAATTTCCTAGCCAGTGGCTGGAGAAATATGCTGCTTTTCTCCTTGCTGTGACTAGGCAGCTGCTGTGCTCGCTAGATTATAACCCAGGCTGCATGGGAAGATTTGATTTAAGGCAAGCCTGGCTGATGACTCTCTGCATGTAAAACTTCCAAACAAGGAGGAGGGAGCAGCTGCAATTACAGTTTTCAATTGGGAAGTGAGAAAATAGAGATAATTTCCGTTTCTACAGCAATGTGAATAATTATCAAAAAGAAAATGGTTGACTGGCAGCTAGAAGCCTTGCTCCTGCTACCTAGAGCAATGGGCCAGTAGCAGCAGCACAGATGAAATCCTTGGACAGAGGAGTCCACTTCTAAATTTTAAATCTCCTTTCCTCCTTCTCATGTGTGTTTGTTTTTCATTTTCACGTACTTGGAATTTACATTCCCCCACCCTGCCCCGAGAACACTGTGTATTACAAGGTTTGCATGTGAATATCGCTTCTGAGATTTCATGTTGCCTCTCCTTACATCTCAACACCAATCAAACAAGGCTGCAAGGCATTCAGGCACAAAGCCTCCATAAAGCATCCCTTTCTAGATTGAAATCAATGCTGTTTATTCTCAAGAACGTTTGAAAACCAGCCATGTTTAGCAGGTGATGGGCACTCCCCACGAAGTTGTTGTGACATAGCGCTAGTTTTCAGGTGCTCTTCTGTCTCAGACAGGAGCTCCTGGCAAATTTCATGTATCCATAAACTGGCAAATCCATGGCAATAGCCTTCTGAAGTGCTAATAAAATGCCAAACCAATTCTGGAATCATACTCTGGCATACCAATGTGGGCTTATTTATCTGAATGCTGTGATGCTTCTGCTGCCAGCTAAAAGGAAGTGGTGCTCCCTGTGAGTAACACTGGCTCAGCTGGGCTACCTGGCCACTGCACAACAAGAAGTTCAGTGGTACTCAGCTGGTCTAACTGAAAATGCACTGAAATTCACTTAGCTAGCAACACGGAAAATCCACAGGATCCTAATTAGAATGATCAAGTAGTCAACTTTAAAACATCGGTACAATCTGCTACCGAGCCCACAGGCTCTCAGAAATAATGAGCATTAAAGGAAAAAAACCTCTTCAGAAAGGAAGGTCTCACTGATACCTTAGATAGCAGGTCATGCCTTTTGCATTTCTTGATGAGCTTCTGTAGCTGGTCTTCTCTGACTGCTCCTGTCAGCACATGTTGGAGCACATCTCATGCCTATTCCAACAAACAAAAGAGGATGTCTCGTCTTTCACTTTCTCCTTCCTCCATACTGTAGGGAATTACTGCTCTTCTCCATTCTGCTTCTCATGTGGAGAGAGTAATTTTTAGTTTTTTATTGCAGTAAAAATAATACAAAGCTTCATGAATGAAGCTGGCAAAATACAGAATAGGGCTTTACTCTTCATGCACAAAGATAAAATGGTAACATAATATTTAATCAGGGAGTGAAAGAAAGAGAAGTGAGTTCATTAACTTTTCCCTTGAGTGAAAACTCCTGTTTTCATTCTTCTTTTATTTTTATTCAAATAATTTCCAAGAGAACACCATCCGTATGCAAATGCATGTGTTCTCAGAATACAGCTTTCTTTTATATAGATGATCATGAACCCACTTCAATAAAGGGAAAAATGTCGGGATTTTTTCATAGAAATAATCGGCCAGGCAGCCAGCAGTAAAAGCTCTATTAACCTCCAATTATCTCTCCCACATTCCCAAGAGCTTGTATATTTTAGTGGACAGTGTTCTGCAGTGCTGGACATCACAGATCCAAACTGCTTTTACTCAGACTTTCTCTGGGAAGAATCACATGCTACATTTTGGGGTTTGTAGGGGGTTTTCCCCCCCTAGTTGCTAATGACAGCAGCAGCAGAAGAAGAAGAAGCAACTTTTTCATTGAGTTTTCTATTAAGCAAGATCCATGCTCTTTGGAGGCTCCATAATGCTCTGTGAAGATCCATGTCTCCACTTCTGGATGCCGACAGGAGGTTTGGATTTTTGCCAGGAGTGAGCTCAGAGGCAGAGCTGCCTGTGACACAGAAGGACAGGGGAAGGGCAAAGACGCTTTGATGTTGAATGATGAGCAAACGTCATTCAAAAGATGACATTTCAATTGTGCCCTCATGCACCAGAGACCTGGGAATGGGAAATGTGATTTGTCCTGTATCCAGGGCAATGGCAGGGAAAAGGCTCAGGGTGACAGCTTCCAGCCAAATTTTGAGGGAATGCCTTGACACCCATCTCTACCCCTTGACCTGTTTAATAATCACTAGCTGCCAGATCCCTGAATGGAGTCAGGCACCAGCTCTGCCTCTCCTGGGGCATCAACGTTATGGGGAGGAACATTCTTGTCGAGGAGGCATCCTGGCTAAAAGAAGCCATGCAAGAAAGAAAAGGGAAGTTCAGGCCTGGGTGTGCCTGCTCAGAGCCCCTGATCTGGACTGTGCCATGGAGCTCCAACCCCAGCAGCTTCCCCATCCAGACTCTGGTGGCTGCACGCTCAGTCCTAAAGCACAGAGCACGACAGTGCTGAAATGACTCCAGAGTTAGTATGTCCTGAAGGTATCCTACTTACAGAGGAGTGTGTGTTATGTCTCTTCCAAATGATCCCTCTTATGGGTGTTGCCCCTGGATACGCCCATTTGGGAAGCAGTTTGGTCGTGCAAAAGTTTTTGAAGAGATGCAAACACGACCATTAAAATAACCTAAGCAATTCCCACACCCCCTCAGTGACATAAAAAAATCTACTTGTCTCCCATCACCAGGACATGTTATTTCTTTATTTTTCCTGCTGTTATTTCCTTTTAGATAATCACATTATCAGAACCCACTAATTTATGAGGAGCAGACAAAGACCAGGAGAGTTAGTCCCTTCCTTGAAGATGTTACTTCTGTCAGATTAGTATGTGAAAAACAGCCAGGAACTTCTCAATGAATCTTTCTGGAATATTTCCTAAGCAGCTGCTGATTCTTTCTGGGTAATAACAGAAAAGAAATCTGAGAGGAGAAACTGCAGCTGCTGCCACAACAGAAAGAGCTTATTATGAGACATCACGCTCTCTTGTTTTTTCACTTCATTTGTTTGGGTTTCGTGGAGATTTTTATTTTTGCTGAAGTGATAAATTGCTGTGGAAAATCCACACCAGGAAATTTATATATTTTTACATATATATATATATATGTATACCTCTACCAACAGGCAGGTTCCCATACGACCACGGATGATGTCAGCTATTTTGGTTACTAATGATTTTGTCCCCTGTGGTGTTTTGATTCCCTTGCTACAGGACTCAAATTCTGCACTGGAGGCTCTGGGCTGGAATTTGAATGATTTGCCATCAGTGCCTGCCTCTTTCCTGAGCACTCTGGCTCAGGTTACTTCCATTTACAGTGCCACAGTGCACCATAATCCCAGGTATCTTCTTATCTGCCTCCATGGTTATTGTGTTCTGATACTAAACCTTTCCAAGAAAGGATCATATCTGCATCGGACTTTCTGGCCCTGTTACAAACTGATAACTGATACCGTCTGCAGAAAAATACAATTCCCAGGGCTGCACTTAAGGCAACCTTTCAGTCCTTAATTACTCAACACTGAATCACAGAGGAAAGAAAGAAAACCAGCTCCAGGCACCTGCTCCCTCAGTCCCTGAGGAGGAAACCTGAGCTGCCAACCCAAAGTCCACCACCATGCAACATTGCTCCTGCTCGGAGAGCTCGGGGGTCTTATGTTTGCCTTATACCCAGAGCTGGTAGGAAGCAAGAGATTATGAAATGTGATGTTGTCAGGGCAGACTCAGCCCAGCACTGCCAAGAAAGGACATTTTGTAAAGCTCAGCATTTTCAAAAGAATCACCAAAGCTTTTTGAGTTCCACAAAATGCTACTTTATATTCACATTACAAAATAGTGTGACACTGAGGCCAGGAACCAAAACGAGGGAGAATACCTCATATTGTAATATAGCTGGAATTCAGGTGGCTATGGGCATGCTACCTGCATGCTAACAGAAAGTGAAGGCATTTCTAGTCACCAGCAGGCTTTTCTGAAGCACCTCTGACATCCTCCAACACCCTTCTTTACTGCCAAGCATCTAAATAAAATAAAATAAAATAAATGCTACTATTGAGCAAGTAGGTTATTTACCCTCTTAGATACTCCATGCCCTTCTCTAGAGGCTGCACACTCTTTTCTCCACCACAGTTCACTTGCTGTGCAAGTTCAGTTTGGCATTTGTCAAATCCTTTCCAAATCTGGAAACACTGATGTGTCACGGAAGTATTTCTTTGTTCAGGGGTTACTGGGTGGATTAATTGCAGTGGCTTCTCAAAGGACATCTTAATCTGCATTAGCAACTCACCTGCTTCTCAGTGCAGCCACTGTGAATGTGTTGGGAAGGATGGATGGGAAATTAGGACATTGAAATCATTTTTGTTTTGTGTCTCTTGATGTGTCTTAAGCTACATGCCTAAATGGCTGGCAAGCATTTGCCACAGTACTTAAGTGTATTATGAAAATGAGTCAACAGAGAACCTCAGGCTGGTTGGGAATTTTTTCAATTTTCTCAGACAATCAACTGGACCATATCCTCCTAAGCAGCTGAGTCCCTAAATTATTTGTCCATTTGAAAAAAAAAAAAGTAGTTTTAACCAGCAATGTGACTTTGCAAACAGTCCATTGTATGCCTTGGAATCAAAACTGCTCTGTGACACAGACATGTTTCATTATTGATTCAACAAGTTTCAATTCCATATGGCTTCAGTTACAGAAAAACTAACTGGAGCCTTTCCTTCCTTGCCCAAAAAGCATCGTCAGCTAAACTCCAATAACAGAAGCTTTATTTCAGGCATGTGTGAGGGGTGGAAAGAGGCTAATTGAATCTGATCTGATAGTTTTTCCAGTTTTAAAAATTAGTATGGATTGCCATTTCTTCTAGATGAAGGAGGGGAAAAAAATCTAAAAGAGGCCAGATTCTGAGCTGGTGCCCCAGTTGATGACCTGGTCCTATTTTACAACTAGGAAAACAGTAGTTCTAGAAGGGTGACTCCCTACAAATGGGACAGGATGGTTTGGGTAAGTGGTGAGGGTTATGGACCAGCATGCAACTCCTCTGCAGATCAGAAATTAATAGGAACACCACAGCATGGGTGTTTTGCTAAATCCATGCTTCTGATTTGGCAGCCATGGGCTCCCAGTTCTGCTGGCTCTGACACCAGTGGCTTCTCAAGGAGGCAAAACCATTCCTTAATAGAGTCCTGTATGGGATCACAGTGATTCAGACTTCCTCCTGCAGCCTGTGGTCCTCAGCCAGTGCCCACTCAAGATAACAGAAATCGTTTCTGTTGACTTCAAAGGAGATTTACTTGGCCTTTATTTGTCAGCCTTTGAGTGAAATTAAAGCTATATTGTGTACAAATGCAAGGTGGACACCATTCCTTGGATGATGCTTGTCTTCCATCACTGCTCGCTTAGTAGGACTGGTGATAATACCAGTAAAATACCAGTAAATGATAATGATAATTATCATTATGATGATAATACCAGTAAAAGTGGTATTATTTTGCCTGTGCTGTGAGCCAGCCAGTGGCTTCCAGGTGTTGGGTGATTTGAGGAAGAGACTGAGGGCTTTCCCTCAGTTCCAGCTTTACAAAGATTCACAAGGAAAGGTGTTCAGATCTTCCCTGCCTCGGGCATCCTTTCACTTAATTGCACTGTCCCTTTCTTTTCTCTAGATTGTCTCACTGTTGCTTGAGCCCTAAGGACATTACAAAAAGCTTGGTGCTAGAAGCCAGTTTTGCTGAGATTGACATGATTTGTCAGGGTGGCAGTGGGGTCCTGAGGGAGGGAACTGGGACCCAGATCACTCTGAGTGCCAAACAAAATCCTCCTGTGGGCAGAAGCAAGGTCTGAAGAGGTCCCTGCCTGCAAGCCCAGTGTCTGCAAGGTTTCACTCCAGCTCTTTTCCTGGTGACTCTTACTGCTTTCGACAAGTCACCAGGCAATCACAGATCAAAATCACAAGCTCAGCCCCAACTCCAGCTGGCAGTGCCTTAAGTGAGACTGGCAGCAGCTGATTTTGAAACCAGTGAAAAGGTATAAGAACCTCACCAACGTATTGCTGGGAGGGACAGGGCTGTGCTTGAGGCTCTGGGCAGCCAGGAAGCATCACAGCTGTAGTGTGAGAGAGCCAAGTGTGGAGACACTCACGGCCCAGTCCTGCTTTCAGTACTTCTTCAGTGCAGAGGAAACCCTATGGCAGCTCCTGCCTTCTAACCAAAAGCAAGTGTCAGTGCCCTGCTTTCCTCTATCAGCCTGCAGGATGGGGTGACAGCCAGTCTATGCATACTGCCTCTTGATGTCTCATGGCACAGGTTACACGATGCTATTCCCACCCCAGGGCCTGAGCAGATGCCCATCCCTGTGGAAGGACTGCTGATGAGTCCTGTGCTGCACTGTGTTCATTGCAGGGACTAAATGTTTAGTTATCTTACAGGGTGCATACATTCAGAGTTGAGCTAAAAATCGTCTGGATGTGTTTGCTGCATCTTGAACTGCCTGGGTGCAATAAAACATGATAGGCTGTTCCAGTCCTTCAAACTTGTATCTGTGTTTAATCAGCCCAGGTGCCCAGCTGCCTGCTGAAGGAAATCCTTCAGGAAGCCACTGAGATGGGCTTTTCTTTATGAAATCTCATTACTGTGATAGGTGGCAGCAGTGTCTGTTATGCAGGTTGGCATTACATTCAGTTTCTTCTGAGGCTGCCTGACTTTAACTGGCTGGGCTGACATCTTCTGTGAGAGGTCTTGCCTAGGGCTGATGGATTCCTCAGCCTCTTGTAAGACACACTGTTCAAATCTGGTTACTCTGGTCCTATTAATTTCCTCTTAGGTTCTTCTATAACACCATTATAATGCTGAAATGCTTACAGCAACTCCTGCATTTGTTATCACCAGCTCACCTGATGAGAAGAAGCAGTGATTTCTGACACCCCCTTTGAGCTGCCCAAGGTCTGCCTACCCAGGGAGCAGCATACTGGCATGGAGGTTCAGAGCAGGACTCTCACTGGTTTCTGTCACTGCACCCCTTTGATTTGAAGATGAGCCCTGGGCAATGAGAGCACACAGAGGCAGTGATTGCCTACAAATGCTTGATGAAGTGGTGTCCATGATATCCCACAGGTACAGGGCACCACAGGCAGGGAGAAAGTCCAAGTTTCTGGCACAGAACTTTGGTGTCTTCTCAGACAGTGTCCTCCTTCAGCCTCCACATCAGCTGTTACACACTCTCCATCTTCTCCAAAGAAAGGAGTATAGGTCAACTGGCAATAGCCTCCTCTGTCCTTATATTTGCTGTTCAGCCCCTCCACAGCTGCAGTCTGTGCACTCAGAGAGGCAGGGCTCCAGGGGCTAAAGGAGCAGGCAAGTTGGACACTCATGGGGCCCAAAATCAGATTGCACAAGGCCACCATTATTCTGGCTCTCCTCCACTGCCTTCCTGCTTGTGGAGGGCTTGCTTTCTCAATCTTTAGCTTTGTGCTTTTAACATCCTTCTCCTTGGGGCGGGTGGTGGTGGTTAGAAAGATGTCTAACAGAAACTGACCACATTTTGTAAAGACTTTTGTAAAGATTTATCAGTGGTAGCTCAGGAGATGACAGGGCAAAGCCCCAGAGGCAGTGTCCTTGAGAGGCCTGTCCCTCCTTGGGGAAACAGGGTGAGGAAATCTCAGCTCTTCTTCCAGTGAAGCTCCAGCAGACGTTTTGCTGCCAGGCCCCAGGTGCCTGGGAGAGGTGCTGCATGCCTTGGATGTGTGCTGTGGCTCTCCTCAGGGTCCTGGCCACCCAAATGAGCTCCCACCCATGGATCTGACCTGGACCAACATGTCCTCCTGCATGGAAATCTGGTGTAGGGAGATGGAGACCACTAATCTCTTCTGACTAAGAATGTGATACACAGCCAGGATGGGCACCTAAATTCAGGTGCCAAAAATGTCATTGGGTGACATAATACAGATGTAGATTCTGGCACCAGAGATTACGTGGCCAGGAGCATTACTGTTTATCTATCCTGGCATCAGGTCACGCTGGTTTTATTATTTAAATCAATGTTTCAAGCCTAAATTCTTCCTGCAGCCATGAAATGCCACAAATGGAGGCTGCTGGCTGACATACAATCGCTTCCTCCTCTTCCATTTGTGCCGTGACCGGACCTACTTCATCAATCCCAGCACCTTTGTCTTCCACTCAGAAATGCCAGGAGAGATTTTACACTTATAAAAACGCATGGTAGCGAATCTCACAGTCTATCAGAGCATGTGGTTACTCTGTATCCTGTGAGCCCATCTCCACTGCTGCACTGAGCAAAATGGGCAATTCTCCTTCTGCAAGGCAGCTATTCAGATCCCAAACAGGGCTGGTTATATTTTTTTTCCTGACTTGCAGTTATTAAAAGCTGAGTCTTTTTTGCAGGCGTGTTGTTGTGCTGGATCAGAAATAGCAATGCAGGGGCACTGAAGGTTGAGCCCTGTGTTTTGCTAACACTTTGGAAGACGATGCCATCTGTGACATGATTCAGATCAGTGGTTCAGTGAAATTCTGTTGGCAGGGAGTTATTCACCAGATTAATGTTTCAGAAGTTCTCATGCTTCCAAAATGATGCTTTGCCTTCCATCTCCCTCTGTTATTTTCTTTCACGTCTCCAAAGGTAAGCCCTGTCAGAGTGCCTCATTAGCATGTCTGGACGAGGCAAGAGATACAATCTTTGCTGGCACAAACCCATGGTGCACAGCTTGAAAAGGGTGCACAGAGGTCCTGATGCTTTGAGCAGGTCATGCAGATGCCACCAAAGCCTGTGTCATGGGCACACAGTGAGAGTCACCTCTTCCCCACACCATCCCAACACGGGAGGCATCCCCAGAGCACACGCAGAACACAGTGTGGAAGAAAATTTGGTTCTTTCAAGAGAAACGAATTTTGGCCATCTGAAGACCTACATGGCAAATTGTCACATGCCTCTGGAGTGTGCCCCATTTGTGTAAGCAAGAACAAGTTGAAAATGCCTTTGATTTTAATACCCTGTCAGGACTACATCTCCCTACACACACCAGATTTCTCTGGTTTACAAGCAGTCAAAGCAATCTCAATACTCACTTGCAGAGATGGACTTTGCAGAGGTCCCCTCAGGCCAGGGAGTGCCATTGCTTTGGGTGCTGCTCAAACTCCACCAAAGCCAGAAAAGAGCTCACAGCCCTACGAAACACCTCACAAACATCCACCAGACAATCTAGACATGGGAAATAAAATTCTGCAGTACCTCTGTGGGCACCTCTCCCCAGCTATTTTCTGAAATACATTTTTCCATAAAGCACCAGCAGTGTCAGACACACTTCAGAGTGGCTACAGCATCCTAAGGATGTGGGGGGTGTTTTGAATTACACCAAATCTTCTCTGGGTAAAATGATCTCCACACAGCATTATTTGTAATTGAAAATGAGAGGTTAGAGCAAATGAATTCTCATCACCATCACAGACCTTCATAAGCTGCCCACTGCCACAGTAATTAGGTGCAAAAATTAAGCAATAACAGCAGTTGTTTCTGAAGTATTTTGAACATCGTAAAAATAGTTTTGATGGTTAAAACCCAAAGTGCTGGGAGCCATCACTGTGACAGCTCTGTAGATGAGAGCTGCATCCCAGCAGCGAGATGCAGTAAATTTACTCACAGTAAATCTGGATCACTGGAAAAATAGTTAGATAAAACTGAACATTTTCATACCTGTTAGTTTCTGGTTTGCTGTTGATTGGACAGTGTGTCTGATCATTTTGTGCAGCAGAGTGACAAATAACTTACAAAATTATTTCCTTGAAATGGTTTGGAAATATAGCTCTTCTTGCCATATATTTCATCTGCAAGGCAATTTTTTCCTGCCCTTCTGCACATCAGCCTGGAGTTTCTGTTAGAGAGAAGTGGTAATACAGAGAGACATCAGCATCATTCATTGAATGAAAATACTGAAACAGCAAACAGTTTCTAAAAATAAAAATATAGTGAATATGTCTTTAGGTCTCTAAGGCATTATATGGTGACTAATCAGAGCAGTTTTCCTACGAAAAAGGGACAGAAGCAATAGAGATGGCATCAGATTTAATAGTACAAAATGCAAGGTCGTGCCCTGAGGGTGTAATAATGAGAATTTCTGCTACCAGCTGGGAGCTCATCAGTTGGAAGTGACAGAGGAGGAGAAAGACCTGAGCTCACGAGCTGATCAAATGTCTTTAAGCTGGCAGTAGCATGCAGATGTGAGAAAGACAAATGCGAGCCTAAGACGTGTCAGATGAGGGATTTCTAATAGAAATAGCAAGATTTTAATGCCATCACACAAGTACAGAATATTGTATGTCCATATAAAAGATGAATTAATTTAAAATTTTCTTTTTTCGTGCCTTTCTCTCATCATGACCTAGGAGGAGAGAGCTTTCTTCCACAAGAAGAGACTAAATGAGCTTGGTTTCTTGAGTCTAGCAAAATGCAGGCTGGGAAAAAATGTATTTGTTGCTTACAAATACCCTGGAGGGAAGTACCAGGAAGAGAGAAGAGCTGTTTGAGTGAAAGGGCAGTGCTGGCACAAGAACAACTGCCTATAAATTTGCCAGGAATACATTTCAGCTGGAAATTAGAAGAAGGACCTGACTGTCCATGAAGTGCATCTCTGGGATTGATTTCCAGGAGATTTTATGGGCACAAAAATCCCAAATTGTTTTAATGCAGAAGTGGGGCAGTTCTTTACCACAGCTACCCCAAACAGCAGGGAATTGGACAATATGGTCCAAAATTTGGTTCCTATTTTCCACTGTCCTCATGTGCCTGTCTTGTTCAACTACCTAAGGTTTCACACTGAGGGTATTCAGCTACCTTGGAGTAGCTGAATGCCCCCAAAAATTTGGTTTTCCTTATTTTGCTGACTAGAAGAACTCACAGCCAAGGCCTGGTAGTGTCCCCCTGGGTATTTTCTGGCCCATTTTGTTGAAGAAATTGGTGAGGACAATCCCAAGCCTGTTTCTAATGGACACATGCCACATGAGTCAGAGCATCCAGCATGTCTATGGAGAAATGGGCCAAAGGCTCCAAGCTGCCCTTTGCACTGAGATCAGCTCTGCTCCTGCCCTGGGTGGAGAGAGATCACACATTATCCAAATGTTTTCATGCAGAAGTGAGGCATTGCACATAAAGACTTTGCTCCTGCAGTGCAGGGCACACCATGAGCACATCATAAATTACTGTCTTGGTGTCTTTTTGTGACTCTTCTCTGTGTTGAAGAGCTAGAGATGAAGCTTGGGCTTGGAGAAGGGTGGAAAACCATGATGTGCAAGTGTCAGGTAGCTGATGAGCAGCAGCTCAGGGCAGCTTGCTTGCTAAGTGCCCAGCACTTCATGCAGCACTCACTTTTTGTAAGGTCATCTGAAATACGAAGAAGCCCAGCCCAGAAGCAAAAATTAAAGTGAACAGGTATGGCAGAGGATCAGCTGGGTGAGGTTAGGTATGTGACACTGAAGTTCTCAATCAAAGCAGCTTAAATGGAACCATGGGTAGAATTGGCAGGTGGGAACCTCAGCCTGGAGGAGGTTTGCTAGGTGACTCTTTCAATCAGTATGCTCTGACCACCCCTGAGGGACAAGGAGGTTTGTCCTTCCTCTGCCTGTAACAGGAGACTCTGGGCAGATGATCTCAAAAAGTGTCTGGATGCGAAGCATTAGATAAAGACACTTTTTATGTACATTCCTTTGTTTTCAGACTTAATAAAACACCATTGACCTTTGATTTCTTTACCTCCTCTCCCTGGCATATTATGTCTCTCAGATTGCAGCACCACTCGGGTGGTCGTTCTCTCCATGTAGCGCTGTAACTTCACGCAGCAATTTGTCACTCTAGATAAAACATCTTTGCTGTCCCGAGCTGTGTGCAAGTTAAAACAGGCATGGCATGCAAATCCAACTGAAATACAAGAGTTCAAGTTCGGAGTAGTCTGGAGGAGAGGAAAGAAGAGGGACTATTTTAGGACAGTTTTGCAGAGGACTGCCAAGTGCACTCACAGATGAGAGGAGGGAGGGCTGTCCAGGAACAGGAAATGCAGCCCAGAAGGGCAAGAGTGGGAGCAAGGGATGCAAGGAGGGATGTGGAGGAGAAATGCAGGGGAAGGAGGTTGGAGGAGAAAGTTAGAGAGCTAAAAACACTGCTGTTGTGTGCTCAGAAATGAGAAGGAGCCCAAGGGCACTGTAGATAACAGAGTATGACTGCTACATCCCACACCAGAGCCTCCCCTTCATTGCTGGGCAAACGATCAAATGTACACGCAGACCTACGAAGCATTTGGAGAAGCTTCAAGGTGAAAGGCACCTATAACAGGAATTATTATTGTTGACATTAAGTAGCTGTGGAAGTTTTCACTTGGAACTGCACCCGGGTTTTGTCTCTTCTCAGCACAGTTGTTATTCAACTGCAAATGTGCACGGGAGTTTCTTAAGTGCATGTCTTTGTATTTCATTCAGCCAGTTGGTTTGGGTTTGCAGCAGCAGAGCCTCTCCTGTGTGTTTGAACAGTACACACATAAATCCCTTACTTTTAGCACAGCAACTGAATGTATATGCTTTGCTCAGTTTTATATTCCAAGCACTGGGTAAACCCTCAACAAATGCTGTCTTCAATAACTGGACACACACCCACACAGAAGTGAAACTTTCCATGGAGTCAGAACCTCAGAAATCCCTCACCCAGAGGGAAGCACTGGCCTGGTCTGAATTAATTTTAGGAGAGGAAGGAAGAAAGAAAACACATTCATCAAATTTTGTCTAGGCTAATGATACTGGCCTGAAATTCAACCTTCTACTTCTGCTAGATTTTATAGCCTTGCTAACCAGTGACATCTTACTCCAAAACCCTACTTGGAAGTAAGATTAAAGGAAATCATACTCTTACTCCATCTTTTTGGGATGCATCACTCTACAATGAGCTCTCTGTGTCCCTAAGAAACTGGGGTCTCTGGGGAATGCAGCTTGTGAAACAAACAGAGGGCAAGCAGCCCTTCTCCACAGGGCCTCAGGTTGTGCAAAGCAGCTCTCCTCCTCCTTCTTCTCCCATGGGAAAGGAACTCATCACAAAAGTTGTGCCACCTTGCAGCAGGGCAGGTGATGAGGAAAAAGAGGCAGGCAGAGCATGCAGAGCAAGGCACATTCCAGACATGGGTGCAGGAGCAGGGAGGGAACCATGGGGCAGCAATGCAAGCAGGTATCTTGCTGCACATGGCTTCTTACACCCAGTGAACTCAAAAATCCTTTAACTGAGTACCCAGGGACTGCCTGGTGAGCACAGCAGGAGCTTGTGCTGCTCTGTCCCTCTCCTGCACTTGCAACTCCAGGCTGGTTGGGAGATAAAGTTACCTTCAGGCTGGGGATAGGAGGAGAGGACTGTACTAATGCCTTGTTGTTGATGCTATCCACTGTAGAGCCCACTGTGCCCTTGGAGAGGCCTCAGCTCTCCAGGGAAGGCAGGTTTGTGCTGTCAGGGGGCTGTGTGAGGGCACAGAGCTGTGTCAGCAGGCAGGCTGTGTTTGAATGATGCAGTGCACAGCAGATGTCCAAGAGACAGCCAAGAGGTGGGACTGAGGCAAGGCACAGGCAATGAGTCACCCACAGCTGAAGCCAAGCAAGGCCTGAACGTTGAGACAAATTGTCTAAGATGAGAACAGAGCCAAGTGGGGGAAGAGAAGAAGTCTTCCTATCAGGGAAACAGCCAGAGAGATGGAATAAAGAGGATGAGCAAAATCAGAGAACAACAGAAGTGCAGGATGTAATAAGGACCACCCTTGACCAGACTGGTGGGCATCCAGCTTGGTACACTGTCTGCAGCAGTGGCCAGGAGCAGATGTCCAAGGAAAAAGTGCACAAAGGCCAGAACAGAGTCGAGTGTGACTTTCCCCAGAGGACCCTCCCACCCTCTACTCCACAACATAGCAACTCCCCGAGCCAGAGGCTGTGCCTGCAACATTCATAGCCTTCAGGGGGTTTTCTCCTCTGAACCTGATTGATTTGCAAACCCCTCTGTGCTTTTGGCCTCTGTCCGAATTGGCAGGAGTGAACTCCACCGCCTGAGGGTGCACAGGGGAAAACACAGGGGAGGGAGGGAGAGAGGGAGGGAGGAAGGAAAGCTGCTGAGAAGTGAGGGAGGATGGAGGGGATCCTTCTGGGAAAGGACCCATTGCATCAGCTAGTCCAGCCATCTGCAGAACCCTCCTAAAATGGCAAATTGAGGTCACATCACTGTGGTGCACTCCTAAGCTCTCATGTCAGCCCCTTGGAGGGTCCAAGACATCAGCAGTGCATTTGAGTGGACTGCCCCAAGCGTAGCACTGTCAAAAGGGAAACTGTTTCTGAGAAAGAGAATGCCAAATCTTATGACTTTCAGCACCAAGAAGTTTGTTTTCCCTCCTAAAGAGCCTGCAATCCCCATGAGGCCAGTTCCTCTCCAAGAGAAGAGCTCCAGGCATTTGGACAGCCTGCATTGGTGCTACTTTCTGGACACCTCTGTGCTAATCTGTGTTGGAGAGACATAAACTTGCTCTGGGAGCAGCGAGAGGATAGGACAAAGGCTTTTTCTTCCCCAAATAGTACAGCATTTCTTTTTTCCTCCAGGAAAGGGGCAGCAAACGAAGGTATTATGCCGATTAAAAGAGAGGAGGGGGCAAGATTCGAATTACAAAAGAAACCGACACATTACAGCAAGGGAAGCTGCAAGGTACAAGGCCACGCTGTAAAAGAAAAAAAAAAAAAAAAAAGAAAGAAAGAAAAAGCATTCAAACCCTCTCCAGCATCCATCAAAGCGATAACGTTATTGCATGGTACGTTTATAGTTCCCTTGCAGCTGCGGCAGCAGCTTTTCACTGGGGCTGGGCTTTAAAACGAGACCAGAGCCAGTTCTCCGCTGCTCCAGCACCAGCAGACAGGCCTTTCCCACCCCCTCCTCCATGCACAGACACACACAGCCCGTAGCAGTGACTTCAAAATTCATTTCACCCTTTAATTGGATTTCATGGAGCAGAGCCAGGCGCGCAGGGGGAATGGCCGGGGCTGCAGGGCTCCCTGGTGCCCGGTGGGACAGTCAGGGTGCAGAGGAGGAGGGTTGGGACAGGGTGGCTGTGGCAGGGTCCTGCGCCTTGCGCCTTACCCGACCCTGTGCGGGCTCGGTGCTCCGCCGGCCGGGAGAGCAGCGAGCGCTCTATTTCTGGTGTCAATTTTCAGCCAGCGCGAGTCGCTTCCATTTCATCGCGCTCAAAAACGTCTGGGCTTAACTAGGTCACATTTCCTCACCGTATCGGAGGCAAAGGCTGGTCTTGCTTGAGTGATTTAACTAACCACCCTGGAAGAATTTTACCAAGGGGTGCCACGAGTGTCCATGATGAGAGATGACTCCCCCTGCCTTGCCCTGGAGGGGTGAAGATGACCTGTGCAAGGGACCAAACGTCGTTTACAGTCCCACTGCTTTAAGATCCTAGGTGAGAAGCAGCTCCTTTTCAGAAGTATGAATATGTGTGTGTTTGAGACAAGTTATTTCCAATTTGCATTTTTTACCCCATTTGTTTCCAAGGCACAAGTTTTATACACTGTGTTTATCTTGCAGACAACAGCACTAAGCAGTGAAAGCTATGGGGCAAAGACATTCTGCACCCCTGGTGCAGGTGAAAGATCAAACCTCAGTTCTGGGTGTCAATGAGTAGGTGGAGAGGCAAGGATTAGCAGACATTTCAATGTAAACCCCAAACTCCTCTGCCTCTATCCCTCACTGCTGTGGGTGGCATAGCCCAGTACCTCAGCCCTCTCTTGTGAAGAAATCAGATGGGTCTCACATGCTGGCTGATGGTTTCACCCTGCTGGGAGGACCACTCACCTTCCCTCCCACCTCAGCATCAGCTTTGCACTCTGACCACTGCCATTTCTCAGGGAAGAGTTGCAGGGAGCCTTGGGGGCAAGCCTCTAGAGCTACAGCCCGGATGCCAACTCCTAACCCCAACACAAAATGTGAATGCCTGTGATTCACCTACAGGTACAGCCCAACCCTGAATCATGCTGGACTCTTGGTGTGCGAGAGTATCTTACAATGTATCTTGCATTCTGATCCCCCAGGCTGATGCTACACAGCCTGAAAAGAATCCATCCTTTTGCCCACATTAGCCATTTTGGCCATCAGTGTCCATGGATGTCTCTTTGATTGTGGCTCATTTAGGGGGATAAACTGATTTGTCTTTGTTTTCCAAACACTTCACCTCAATCCTCCCGATACAGGTGGGAACAAGACACTGGTTATTTTCAGCCTCTCTGCATCCATCACTTTCTCTGCTCGATTTTGCTCCACATTCTTCATCTGTTACTTGTGCAACAAGAGAATGTCTCCAGTCCATAACTCACCTGCTCTGCTTAGGCAGCAGAAAGGTGGTATTTTCAGCATGGTGCGCTTTTTTTTTTGCTTTTTTTTTTTTAATGTTTTTCCTTACATAGCCAGCCATTTTGTTCTCTTCTGAGACAGCTGCTACAGACTGAGCAGATGTTCCCAGTGAACTGTGTGTGGTGACACCCAGTTTTCTCCCACCATCCCCCAGGCAGCTGTGGTGGATGGAGAACCCAGCCAGGGAGTGATGCCATTGAGGCAGCCTTCCCCACCCTGTGTGTCAGCAGCCAGGGTCACCTGCCCCTTACCTTGGGTAAGTCCCACTGGGTGCCTGCACAGTCTTCTCTATCCTAAATTATTTCATGCCATCTGCAAAACTTGCTGCTTCACTGCTTCCCCCACTTTTCCAAGTCATTAATAAATATTAAGCACCAGCAGTGTTCTCACAGCTCGCTGCCCAGCCTGCTCTCTCCATCCCTGGAGGGAGAGTGCATCCCTTCCCCCTTTGCCACCAGTGAGACCCCCGGCATCACCTCCCATCCACCCCCACATCATCCCCACCTGGCTGCAAGGGGCTCCAGCCTGCACAGAGCAGCTTGGGTGGGCTGGAGGGGTGTTTTTGTCCCTGGGTCAGCCCGTGTTTCTAAAAATGGAGCACAGGTTGCCCAACCTCAGCTGACTCACTCAGCTCCTCCACATTGCAAAGCACTCAATAATTCACAATGCTAAATGGCCCCTTTGGTTCAGGCTGAGCTTCCCATCCCACGGGATGACAGACACGGCACCGCCAGCTCCTGTTACCCTTTCTGTTCTCCAGCCAGAGCAGGGCTGCAGCACGTGGCAGAGGCCCCTAGACTGACCTCCCACGGGTCTGGAGGTGCTATTCAGCCCTCTGAGGATGCTGTACCCCTTTGCATGGGGGAAGGAGGATGCAGTGGGCCGTGGAAGTGAAGAGGTGAAGAGATGCAAAAAGGCTGGCTCTAGTAGGGATTTCTCTGCTGACTTATTGGGCAGGAAAATGTGAAGCAGCCTGCCCTGGCATTTGGAGGGCACTGAGGGCACCCACCTTCCTTCTCCACATGCCTCTGCATACAGCCCAAGAACAGGCTGGGCTTGTGACAGCCCCCCTTTTCATAGCCAGGATTCCCTTTGTGGGGTGTGAGACCCTCCTCTCCCTTGCCCAGGGAGCACAAAGCTGCTGTCTGTGGGGAGCTGGCATCCAACATTTCATCTCTAGTTTTGCAAGGAAGGGAAGGCTTGCTTTCATTTTTTTTGATTATCTTTTTTAAAGAAAAACATAAGGAAAGTAGGAATTTTGGTCTGCATGTCTCTGAAGCACTGCTGCATACCAGAAGTACCTCTGGACATCATGTCTTTTTGCCCAAGGAGCAGAATATCCCTCATATTTCACCACCTCCCAGAGCTTTGGCTTCTGTATCTCTTGTCCACCTCAAATCCTTCCTTCCAATACCTGAAGTGAGCCCACAAGAAAGATGGAGAGGAACTTTGTACAAGAGCATGTAGTGACAGGACAAGGGGGAATGGATTGAAACTGAAAAAAAAAAGGCAGGTTTAGATTAGATATTAGAAAGGAATTCTTTACTGTGAGGGTGGTGAAGCACTGGAACAGGTCACCCAGAGAAGCTGTGGTTGCCCCATCCCTGGAAGCTCCACCAAGGAGCTGCAGTGCAGGGTCTTCTGCCCCTCTCTAACCTTGGCAGGGGGTCAGGCTGGGGCTCATTTTGGGTGTCAGGCTGTCCACATTTTGCTCAGCCCATGATACATTTAACCAGACTTGTCACTGTGCAGGAAAATCAGCCACTCATGCAGACTGCAAAATCTTGTTCAGATGCTCACTTTGAGAGCTTAGCCACAGAAAAAAGTACTGTGCGTGCACAGTACATGACTTTAAAGCAATCAAAATGTGCTCAAGAAAAAGTCAACTTTGCAGACATAAGCTGAGAGAGCCCTTCATTGCAAAGGTTACTTCCCTGCCTAATTTCAGCCTTTCATTCTCTGGGGGTTTGGGCAAAAACCTGCTAAGAACATCACTACTTTCTTCCTAATTGGTGAAACCACATTTCTTTTCCAGAGAAAACCTCCTTCCTGCACACGCCCAGCCTGGAATTATTTCAAAGACAAACATTTTGAGCAACTGGGGAACAGGGGATCAGAGAGAAAATGAGTGCCCTGGCTGCCCCTCAGCAACCCCCACGCCTGGAGCTGTGTCCTCACAGCCTGCCTGTCCTGCACCAGGGCACTTCTCCTCTCTCCTTGGCAGAGCTGTGGATGCAAGCATGGTAAAGCCTATTTCCCTAAACACAGAAGGGAAACAAAGGAGAGATTTCCCAGCCACTCTTTCAGGATTGTTTCCCCCTAAAACTCTCTAAAGCAGTGCTACAAGCCTTGCTTTGATGTTTGCTTACATCCTCCTTTATCTGCTTCTGTGACACTTTTGTGGCTTTTCTGCACAAAATGATACAGTTCCTTCCCGTGCTCTGCAGTGGCCTCCTGTGCTTGCACTCAGTTACTCTCTCCTCTGGTCACACCTCTCCTGACCCACTGTTTGCACCGTTTGCAATTTGGATAGCAGCTCCTGTCATTTCAGCTCTATATTTCATAAAGGGAGTCTGTTTGGGGGGTTTTATATGTACCTTGAAAGAGAGTAGCTTTTAACAACAGCTTTTTGCTGACCTCTCTGCTGCAGCCAATTCATTTTCATATAACTCATCTAGCAGGACTAAAATCTATACAAAATATCACATGCTATCCATTCCTGAACGGTTTTGCCTAAGGTTTTCTGTTACTTTGAGGTTTTTTTCTCACGTAGGGTCAGCAATGGCACTACTGAGAGAGGGTTTATAGATATTGTGTTATTTGTATTATAACTACAAATCAAACAGGGGAGAGGAGGATAGAGGGGGAGAGAGAGAATGAGTAAGAACTCTTTTTTTTTTTTTCCAAATCAGCCTATAATACAAAGGCAATTATTATTTCAGGGTAATCTCCTTCTCTTAGACCTCTCTATCAAGCTTTTCCTATACACATTCCTCCCCATTTGGTTAACATCCATTACTATGAACCTGATCACAGACTTCATGGTATTCCTTGGAGAAATTCATGCCCCCATCCCGTGACATCTCCTTGATCACCTGATTCTGCACTTGAATACAACTAGCATGGTTTTTTCTGACACGTATTCAGATCTGATGGCACCAAAATCTTCATGGGCTCATCACAGCCTGCATAGGTGTCGATATTAAAAAAAAAAGGGGGGGGGGGGGGGGAGGGGGGGAAGGTGACCAAGCAACTCTTCAGGCAGCCAAAAGATTTCATTTCAGTATTGTCAAAATGAAACATTCGGAACAATTTTTCATTTCTTTCTGAGCCAGAAGGTCTTAAATCCTCACAGATGGGATAAAGAAAATGAAATACATGGCTTTGCCTCTTTACTTTGCCATGTTTTAAGTTAGACTGTGTTTAAGTTAAATTTTCTTAATTTATTGTCCTGCCACAGGGTTGCCAGGAATTGCCAGTCACTACATCCTGCTGAGTTTCCAGAGCAGAGGAATGAATTGCTCACAACTTCCCTACCCATGGGCTCTGCTGCAACCCACACTGCCCCATCCAGGCAGCCACCCAGCTTCCTAGAAATGTTTCTGCCTTAAAAGAGGTGCTCCTAATATTCCATTAATTCTTTAATGCAGGTGCTCTCTGCATCGCCAAGCACCTTTAGCCGGTGCTGTGCTGCACAGCAAACTGCTTCCTGGGTCTGAGCAATGCAGGCTCCTCTCCTGCACTTTGCCAACAGGTTATTCCCACTGGGATGCTCTTCCAGCCTAGCACTTCACTGGCCTTCCCTCCAAAAATGCTCAGCAGTTTGTCAATACAGAGCTGGCCTTGGCATGCCTGAAGGACAACAGCATTGTAGTTGCTGCCCGTAAACCCCATCCTGCCTTGCCCACTGCAGCAGAGTCCTCCTGTGTCCTCTCCAGAGCCCATAATCACCGAGTGCTGCTGCCAGCATCTCAATTGCAAGTTTACAGCCTGGCTAAATTGCCCTGTGCTCCCCACAGTTCTCATTCAGCGTTTCCGCCGTCACCCTCTCGCTGGATATCTGGTTCAGATTAATTGGCTCGAAGATGGGGCAGCCTGCATTTGTCTGGATTGTTTCCTGCCCGAGCTGCTAACCTCAATAGATATAATTTTTTGAGAAGGAACTCATTGGCAGACCATCAGAAAGGAAAACTCCCTGACAGCGCAATTACAGTTTAATGTGTAATAGCCATCTGGGAGATGCTGGGAAAGCCCAGGCATTTTGGGCGTATGGAAATGCAACTTGCTGCTACACATGGAAAAAAAAGGAAAAACCCATTGGAGAGGACTTTGCAATAGCCAGGGATGAACACACTGTGTGAACCAATAGCTCATTTCCATCTCCACCCCTGATACCACGGCCAGGGAAGGCTCACAAAGGGAAATGTAAGCCAGGGCAGGAAAGGTGGGATCACCTGCAGGCAGGGCGAGCCATTCGTGCTGGCGACGGGCTAAGTGAGAAAACAACACCAACTCGCCCTGATCTCCGGTTCAGTGACATTGATGGAGGGATTAATTCAAACTGATTGACCACAACTTCAGACCTCACATTGCTGTCACATATGATTAAAGCTGATCAAGTTGCTCACTGCAGATAAATCCTATCTGTCCCCACGTTATCAGCTGGCAGCCTGGCTGCTCACGGGCAGACTCACTCCTCCACTGGCTGTGACAAGTGCTTTGTGTGAAGGCATTTTAACATATGGCTGAGCTGAGACCCTTTTTGCTGGAAATACCCTGCTCCTCACTCAGCATTTACGTTGTGCCATTGGTCATGTAAGTCATCCTGCATCGTTTCCAGTTAGGTGACATCCCCTCCTCATCGCCAGTTATTTGCAATCACGCTGGATTGTTCCTATTATGCAACTGATAGGGCTCTTCACCGTGGCTTTGAGAATGAACACCAGCCTGAGCATTCAATTATATTTATTCACATTACTCCAAAAGATGGCTTGCTTTCATGAACATCTTTGTGGGTAGAAAATTCTTTTTCAGCGGAGTGTTTGGGAATAAAATGGGTCACAATCGCTAAGGAAGACAGGCTGCATGTTTTATTCACAAGCACATTTTGTGAACGTTTATTGCTACATACTCCCAGCTCTAGTGAAGATGGACATCTCTAGTTTTCCTTCTCATTTGCCCTCCCTTAGTTCTTATTTTTGTCTCGAGGTATTAACTGCATCTTATTGACATTTTCAGCTGCCAACTGAAGGGAAAAAAAAAAAAAAAGCCATTCTGGGAAACTATGCAAAAAAAAAAGTTTACTCCCTCCTAAACCTTTTCCTTAAATTCAATTATATCACTCTCATCCGCAACAGTCTAATGGCCATTTACAGAGTCCATATCAGATGCAGCCACATGGTTTCTGCTGAGCAAAAATTTCTCTGGCAAAATGCCACTTCATTTACTGGTGAGCTGGTTTGCTCAGCGCATCTCAGCTTTGACAGATTTTCACCAGCTACAGCACAGGATTGCAGGATGAGTTCAGCCACAGTTCTGTCCCCATCCTTGCCTCTCGGGGGGTGCCAGGGACCCTCTTTTGCTGTCTTGGCCTCAGAAGCTCTCCCAGACATTTATTTTCCCTGGCCAGGTAGCAGCAGCTGGGTTTTTATGGAAATTTCTGTGTGGAGTGCTCACACTTCCAGCTTTTCAGGCCATGCTGAAATGGTGGGGGACACAGTCTCTGAACAAATGCACACACCACTGGTCAGAGTCCAGCTCAGCCACTCTACTTTTCAGGTGGCTTTGGGCACCAGGAGGGCTTCTTACAACCCCTACCACTGAAGACTGGAGAAGGCCTCCTGAGTTACAGGAACCCAGACTTTCATTCCTGAAAGGTCTTGAACCTCAAACTCATCTCATCACTGTGCTGGGCTCAGCAGGAGTAAAGAGACCAAGAAAATATGAACCAACACAGGGAGGGAGTGTGTGTATGTTAGAGCCTGTCAACCAGGAAGCAGAAAGGAGCCCATCTCCTTCTCTAGACATCAACACCAGGAGTGAAGGATGAAGGGAATGAAGACACAGTGCCCTGGATGAGAAAGAAGAAGAGAAAGCAGAAAGGGTTGCTGGCTTAACCAGCTCTCTTCTCTGAAGGCTGTTCCTTTCATCTGCCTCAAAAAGGTCAGTATGGAAAAGGAAAATCATTTTTTAAAAACAGCTCTAAGATAAAGATAAGTCAGGCAAAATAAAAACCCTCACATAAAAAAAAATAAGGAGGAGGAAGAGGAAAAAATAAACACATAGATTCTTGGCTTTTACTTTATGTGGCTATCTGGGGAAATATTCCTGTCTTCCAGGATGACTTTTTTCCATGCTGCACATATCTCTCAGAGCAAGCACTTGAGGTAGAGCACACATGTGCAAGGACAGCTGCATGGGTGGGATCCAGTTTTCCTCACAACCACTAGGAAACCTGACAGATACAGATGACTACAGGGATGTCAGGGCCAAGAGAAACCATCCAACACCCCCCTGAGTGGGGCTGGTCTTGCACCCAGTGGTGTCACCCCAAGAGCTCTGGGGTAGCCACTGTGCAGATGGGCACAGGAAGGTCACTCTGCTGCAAAGTCCCCATCTGGTACAGCAGGGCCCCCACAGGTCCCTGTGTGGTCAGGGGCCACTGTGCTCCAGTGCCTGCCATCCAAACAGGCCACCCAGCATCTCCTTCCCATGAGGAGCAAGGGAAGAAGACAGACTGGCAACTCTCCTGCCACCAAAAACACAACACTCTCCTCCCACCCCTCCTGGATAAAGGTCTGTGAGCATTACACAAATCAATTTGTTAAGCAGGGCCCACTGCTCTTCTTTGAGGCACTGAATGATTACTTCCATTTTACAGGCAGGGAAACAAGGACAGGGCGAGTGAGGGTGTTTGTGTGAGATCCCATATGTTCTCCATTACAGACCATGGGGCTTCCTGGCTGCAACACGACCTGACTGAAGTGCTAAATAACATCCAACATTTGTTCCTTTCATACATCCACACCAACCAGTAGCAGAAAGCACAGTTGCAAGCTCATGGAAACCTGGGAGGTCTGGGGAAGGGTTTGGGCTCCAAGCATATGTGCTCTGGGATCCAGAAAGCAGAAATGCTGGATGCATTAACCTTCTCTACAAAGACATGCACCTCCTACCCAGGGTCAGACAGGACACAACTACTCCTAGCTAGCTGGAGCATTTGCTTTGCAAAGAGGCAGGTTTCTAAGCACTGTCCTTTCCTCCCCTGGCTGCAAAAGGGTGGGACGAGGTTCCAGGATACCAATAGGAGAAGGGAACAGCAAGGCAAAACCACCAGCCATGCAAAGCCACAGAACATCAATGGTGGCCTCCTCACAGCTTCTAGGTCCACATGTGCCTGCCCCACACCACAATGTTCCTACCACCCTTTCACCAGGAGGTCAAACCAGCAGGTGATGCAGCTCTTGTGCCTCCTCCACTGCACTGCCACACAGTCACTGCCCTTTGCAGAGAGGCAAAGAGGGCATTATTTATCCAGCCCAAGCCAGGAAAGCACAGTCATGATGATGGGCACAGAGCACACCATCCCAGACAACATAGCTGAGAGTGGTGAAGGCAGCAGAATTATTCATGATGAACTGAGGGATCATGCCTGCACCAACACCACCACAGTTCTGAAGGGTGATTTGGGCCTACAAGAGTCTGGATGTGATCCTTAGCCAACCAAACTCCTGGCCTCTCTTATATTACCACATAAGTCTCACTGAACCCCAAGAAACCAACATTTATTCTCAAAGTTTCTCTACTTAGAAACATGATGATGCCTTACAGTCTACCCATTGCATTTGGGGTTCATGGGGGATTGGACTAGATCACCTCCAGGGGGTCCCTTTCAGCCTAAATTAAGCTTTGATCCTACAGCTCTCGAATTTTGAGGGAAGAGGCTTCTCAAAGCACCACCCAAGTGACAACACTGGTCTTTACCACATAATCACTTTTATCCTCAGTGCATCTTTGAGGGAATTGTTCTTGGTTTCAGCTTGTAAAAACAACATCCCTGTGGAGACACAGCTGCAGCTGTGTTAACATGGCTGGTCACCCAGAAACTTCTGAAGAGAAGCTGAACCATTTCAACTCACTTCACAGAAAGGATGCAGCCTCACCCTCTGCTTTGAGCCTCAGAGCCATGGCAGTGGTATGAGGGAGAGCTTTTCAGTGTGTGAGCCAGATTACCCCCAAAACACCCATGCAGAGCCTAACTGGATTTCCTGGGAGGCTAAAAAGCTGTGGCCTCCCCATTAGCACCAACAAATCACCCTGCTTAAGACATGTGTTTCACAGTATCCACAGTCACATCCAGCCGAGACCCTAGGGGAAAGACTATGTCAGAAACAACCTGTCAAATCTGAATCACCTCCTCAGGATGCAAGGGCTTGTACAGAAGAGATGTTCTCTCCTTGGGTAGCCTGAATGCTTTTCTGTCACACAGTGTCAGTCCAGAAGCAAAGGGAGGAGCTGTATACCAGACAGCAATTGCAACTGCCCATGTACTGGGTTTGTACATTTCCCTCTGAACATAAAACTGCAGGTGACAGGAAATCTGTGCAGAGACTCAGCTAATGGTTAAACAAGTATCATGCTGCCCTATGAGCCTCCTGGGGCTGTGGGGTTTCCAACATCCTTTTGCCAAGACCTGACATCTACAGCTCTTTCAGCTTGCCTTGGAGGTCGCTCCACAAAGCACAGCCGAGCACCACTGACCCACATCTAGCCCAAGCCACTCATCTTCTCAGCCACAAGACAAATAATGTGCTCCAGCTCTGGCTCTCTTTTCTGTTCTGCATCATCTGGGCTAGCCTCTTGCCTTCCCACGCAGAACAGCTGGCTCCATCCAGGCTCACATGTTTCCTAAGGACCTTCTGGGGACTGCACCAGTTTTCCACTAACACTGCACTTTGTTTATGCCCAGAGGTCCCCAGGTCAGCGAGCTGCTGGGAGTGGGGAGCCAGAGCCATTGTTTTACTGTGCACAAGAAAGGAGAGGCAGAGCAAAGCGAGCTGAAGATGCTCCCCATCGTGGTAGCACCAGCTGCCATCCCCTGACTGAGCAGATGAGAGAGCTCACTAAAAAATAAAACAGCTTATGCAAAACCTGGCTCTGTTAGACATAAATATAACTGCTGTGACTCACCATGAGGTTGGGACAAAGGCATGAAAAGAGGGATAGAACTGGAAGTAGCATGGTGTCACTTCTCTGAAGAAGCTGTCCTGAGGAGACCACGAAGGATGCACAGTACATCTGCTGGACATTGCTTCTTGCCTCACGTCTGTTCTGAACAGAAAAGAATAAATACAAAAAGGCAAAAAAAGGTGAAGAGCACATGACCAATTTAGGACCCTAACCCCAGTGAGACACCCAGCAGGCTGAGACCATAGGGGAGGAAATTGGGTTGAGTATTCAGGGTGCTGCTGGCATAGCACTGCAGGAACAAGCCAGTACCTTTGAATGTATTTTACTCAAAGGTTCACCCCCAGTATCACTCTCATGGCAAAGATGTTGCTTAGCACAAGATACTACAACCCTTAGGAGCACCACAGAACCCGGCCATGCCTTCCCCAGAGGAGTCAGAGACATCCTCAGACTCAGGACTCCCTCCCACACCACATCACATTGCACCACATCCCTTTCAGGTGAGTTAATATCTGTTCATCCACTTCAGTGGAGCCTCTCACAACACGTGGCTGCATTTGGGGTCAGCGCAGACTGGGAAGAGGGATGGAGACATTTGGCACAGCTCTTTTTGCTGCATGTTGCCTTAGCACTGGGATAGGTCACCACTGCTCTTCAGGTATGCAAAGCCATAAGCTGGTTTTACACAAGTCAAATCCCATAAAGCCAACACTTCTCAGTGTCATCCACATAGCTCCTCACAGTTCTGGTCTCTCAGTCAGAGGCAATTCACTCTGAGCAGCAGGAAGTTGTTATTTAAATAAATGCAGAACACAGCTGGGGAAGTAGCTGAACTTTGGCTGGAGCTGATGCCCTTTGCCCAGGGCAAACTGGGCAGGGACAGACTGGCAGGTCTGGGCAGGGACCCTCCATCACTTCCAAAATCCCCAGAAAGGCTGGTCCTTGAGGGCCCTGGGCAAACCAGGCAGCAGTGAGGTGCAAAAATCCTCCCCAGGAATGGCTGGTGTGCAGTGCTGAGCACTCAGCCTGGGAGTGAGGGGATATCCCATGACCTCCCCTCCCCTGGTGCTGCAGCACAGCACAGCCTGGCTGCCTGCTCCCATTCCATCAACAGGGACCCCCTACCACAAGCTGTGCCCTCCTAAAAGCCACAAGCCTTTGCAAGCCACCCTGAAACCCCTCCTGGCCACTTGAGCACCACATCACTCACCCTCGCTGCTTGTTGCACCCAAATTTCTTGCTTCTCCCTCATCTGAGCAACACCCCCCACCCATCCAACATGTCACTCAGGGCACAGGTGTGCTTAGGCAGGCTGGGTACAGCCACCCAGACCATCCTGGCAACAGCCAGGGGTCTGTAAGAGCAGTTGCCAGGTTTAAGCTCTTGCAACCAGGATGGATATTTGCACCTCCCCACGGGCAGCTCCCATCGGAGCACAGCACAGAGCATCCCACAAGAGGAAAGTGTTTTTGTCAAAATGCTGCATTTGTACCCTTAAAACAGGGCAGGGGGATTCACTGAGGCAGCACACACAGAGCCCATTTTAACAAGCCACACGTCACCCCAGGAAAATGCCTTGGACAAACATGATTTCAAGCAGCACATCTGCAGCACCTCGCAGCTTCAGCTGACAGCCTGAACAAGCAGGAAAGACAGGCATTAGAGAAAACAGAATTAGAAACAAGGAGGGAAAGAAAGACCAGAGGAGCCAAGACAGCCTAACAACAAAGGCTTGTCTTTTCCAGAGAGAGGAAACCCTGTGTGTGCCTGTGTGCCTGCGCAAAGAAAATGAATAATTTTTTTAACTTGAAGTTGTATGGAAAAGGTATACACAGAGTCAGTAGTATGAATTGAAAGCTGGCAGTTCCTTTGTGCTTAATAAGTGAAGATGAACACGTAATGTGAGTTATATGTGCCTTATCTGGGCACAGCTATAGAGCATGAAATGTTTATTGTGTCATGCATTCACTAAGAGAGGGGGTGCTCACCTGAGGAAGGGAGTGGCAGGGAAGTGACGCAATTAGGGCGTAAGTGTACACAGCAAAGCCACACAGCAGAGTGTGTGAAAAGCATTTGTTGGTAGAGATTTCATGCCTGAATCTGCAAGCACCAGTGAGAAGTGAGGAGGAAACAGCACACTTTTGGGGACTGGGGATGAGAAGAGTCCATCTCTGCACATGTGAGAGAGGGAAAGACCATGGGATGCTCACGGTCCCAGGAGGGAAGCAAGGCAAGGATGCTGCAGTGTGAATGCATGTGTCAAAATTCACTCCAAACAAATGGCCAGGAGCTTTATAATCTGGCTGAAATGGGTGTTGCTCCCAGCCACCCCACAGTGCAGCAGGGCTCTGAACATTTCTCCAGCATGGCACCTTTGATTTGAAGTCTGATGGCTCAGTGTTTCCAGCCTTCAGAAAACCTGGGTTTTCAGGGGGCAGCATTCAACCAGCATTAACACAAAGAGTCACAGAATCATCTGGGCTGAAAAAGACCTCTGAGATCATCGAGTCCAACCATTAGCTCAGCACTGCCAAGCCCACCACTAAATCAACTCCCTAAGCTCCACATCTCCAGGTCTTTTAAACACCTCCAGGGATGATGATTCAACCTCTTCCCTGGGCAGCCTGTTCCAACGAGTATTCCAAAAGCCAGTGGGAAGTGGCAGCTCAAAAAGACATCCAAGCCCGGCACTGCTTCCAGCCTGATGTTCTTACTCAATGGGGTGAGGCTTTTTCCTCCTTCCTCGAAACTCCACCGTGGTTTGAACGCAGGTGCTCTTTTACTGAAGTCTGCACGTGTTGGGGGAGAGCTTTTCAGGGAAAGGATCAGGTTTTGTCCCCTGAACTGCAGCGTGGTGACAATACACTTGCATGTGGCCCTGTGTTTTACACGGGGGCGAGCACGGGCGTGTGCGTGGAGTCGGGGAGAGAATTTGGGGCAGGAGGAGAGGGGATGCAGGCGGGAGAGGCGCAGCCGGCCGCTTCCCGCACACCGAGCGGCGCTTTGTGCTCTTCTTTTGATGGCACAAAGCTGCGAGCTCCCAGGAAGATGAAAACGGCTCACGGGGTTTGTGCGAAAAAAGGTGGGGCGAGGCGAAAATAAAAAAGGAGAGGGAAAGGGAAGAACCCAGCGGCAGAGCCATGCACAGAACAGTTGTTTCCAGGTGCCCTCTCCTGGCCTTGCTGGTGTTTCCCCTCCGAGCTTCTCTCTAAAACTGCCTGAAAGGAAGGTGGAACCAGGTGGGGGTCGGACTCTTCTCTCCAGGTAACAGGAAAGGGCCTCAAGTTGTGCCACGGGAGGTTTAGAATGGATATTACCAACAATTTCTTCACCGAAGGGATGGTCAGGCACTGGAACAGGCTGCCCAGAGATGTGGTAGAGGTATTTTAAAGATGTGTAGGTGTGGCACTTAGGGACATTATTTAGTGGTGGATTTGGCAGTGCTGGATTAATGGTTGGACTTAATGGCCTTAGAGGTCTTTCCCAAGCTAAATGATTCTATCATTCCAAACAACTGTGGCCTTTTTTGTTTGGTTGGTTGGTTTGGGTCTTGTGTGGTTTTTTGGGGTTTTGGGGATTTTTTTGTCTTTTGCATGACCATCCCCACGTGTGGAAACAGAATCCCATCAAGACCTTCCTCGACTCACCATCAGCTTGCACCACTGAGTTTCTGCAGCCTCCACAGCTGACACCATGAGCTGGAATAATTAACCAGGGGGCAAGGAGTAGTTTACACAGCAGAACAGAGTAGGAGAAATAAAATCAGGAATCCTTCAGAAAATAAACACTGTATTTAATAATTTAATAACCACAGACCTGCAGATAAATGTGCTTCCTAAAAAAAGGAGGGTAAGAAGGAAGGGTAGAGAAGAATAGCACATGGGTTGTTCTACAGTTCTATTTAAAATAAGGTTAAGAAATCCCTGCACCTTTATAGACAAAACCATGACAGTGCTGCTTATTCAGGGAGAGTGCTTTCACTTCCTCGTTGCCCCTTGCCCAGCTGTGGTCTCCATTCCAGTTCCTCCACCAGAATTAGCAGTGTCAGATGTTCCAGGATTCCTTCTGCTTCATGAGGAACGGGGAGGCACATACAGGACAAAGCCATTAGAGTCCAGGAAAGACCTAAGATGAGCTGCATGGCCCTAATCCCACCTCTGCCCTTCCATTGCCACTCAGCCTTGAACACATCCCAAATGCTGAGTCTCTGACATTGTTTCTTGTCTTCTGGAAAACAAGTTTTCTTAATTGACCCTCTGGGAAATTTCTAGGCAGCAGGCAGGGAGGTTTGCCATGAGTGGTTAGAACACATCTGAGCAGCTGCAAGAGGAACCAAAACCTGAAACTGATTGTAGTGAAGATCACAAGCAGAAAATAGTGATTTGTGTCTCAAATACAAATAACAGAAGTCAAGAGCTTAAGAGAAGTCTCTAGTCTTGATCACTTGTATCTCTTTGGGTGCAAAAGGAGATCTAAATTAGATGGGCAGTTAACCATTATCGTTTGTGCATTGGGCTGATCTCTTCTCTTCTACAGGCACTCTACTGAGGGAAAGTATGTGAGGGCCATCAGAGTTCAAGAGTTTGGATGAGCTCCCTTTAAGCCTGGCCTGTGATAAACAAGCCTGACATAAAACTGTGTATGAAGCCTGTAACAATAACAGCTTTCACACTGCCTGTTTCAGGGAAAAGCTTTATGGCCACAAAATACAGGCCTAATAGTCAGGATGTAAATAAGTGCAAGGGAGGAGTAAAAGGCATGAGAGGAAGGGCACAGAGCTGTGGCTGAGCTGTGCTCATGTGGTCCCACTAGATGACAGCACCAACATGTTCTTGTGCACCCCATGCTCCCACCAGCACCAAGCAGGCTGCTGCAGGCAGGGCACCTGCAGCCTCCCCTTCCTGACCCTGGAGACAGCCAAGAGCTCGGCTGAATGAAGCAGCTGGGCCAAATCCTGCAGGATAGGGCATTGCTCTGGAGCTGCTAGATAGTTCTGTGCTGGAAACTGCCCTCTCTGCCTCAAGATGTGCACCACAAACTGGCTAACGAATGCTGCATCCCTCAACTGTTGTCTTCATTTTATGGCCAGCCCACAGATTCCCCTTCTCCTCCAGTGAGTTTAAGCAGCTTCCTGGTCCAGCTGCCCCTTGAACATGAGTCCAGCCTTGTGTTCCACCCCTTCAGCCATGCTGTTCACCAGCCCAGAACCCAGAGCTCCGAGTGTTAAATGGGCATAGCATGAAATTCTTTGTGTGTATAATTCTCCCCAGGAAACGTCTTCAGCAGCACATTTGAGATAAGGCATCTATCCTGGCCCACTCTGGGCTGTACCTGACCAAAAGGCTGACCTTAAAGTGGCAGCAGGTAGGTGTTCAGCCTGCCAAAGTTGCCAAGAGACCCCATGGCAGAGATCCATGGCCCGGGCTCCTGGCTGGGTGCCACCACACCATCTGCAGACAAGTTTCTGCTTCCAAGACATGACTGCCCCATGACACCACACACTTGTTCTTCACGCAGCCACATGACACTGGGAGCTGAGAGAAGGAGCAGAGCAGTCATGCCCCACGTGGGAGATGGGCCAAGTGCCCAGGCCCAGGCAGCTGTGCCCATCCCAAGACTCAGCCCACAGAGGTTCAGCTCCTGCAGTGCAGCCTGCAGAGCTGGGCTAAGCCTCTCCTGTCCCACAGAGAAGCATCATCTGCATCATTTCTTTCATCCCAGCTTCCTGCAGCAGTTTTCTTCCAAAAGGATGCAGCATCTTTTACACCTGGAAGAAGCAGAGCTTTTGCTTCCCTTCTGGTCAATCTAGGCCTGTAAACCTTTCTTCTTCTGTACTATTTCTCATGAGGCCTTCAGGAGCACATGTCCTTCAAAACTCCAGGAGAGGGAGAGGACCAGCAGTTCCCACGTTTTAACATGTGTGTACATGTGTTGAGTCAGTTGAGACAGCTGCTCTGGTGCCTGCCAGTCGTGGTGCACTTTTTCATCTCTAGATAAGACATCACACCTGCATTTGCCTAAAGTGCTCTGCCATAGATGCTCTTTCCTAGCACAGATGCTTTGAGACAAAGGAGATTCACAGCTACTTTTTCTACAGTTGCCATCTTGAAATGCCTCTCCTCACGTTGTTGACATGGCCTCTAATCCCTGGCACCTGTGGCTCTTTGGAGATGCAGTTTGGAGGTTTTCCAACTTAAGAGAAATCCAGTTTTCCTGATGTGATGGTCCCAACATCAACAGGGAAGCCTACTGTGGGTAACATTTGATATTCAGAAACATACACATCCTTCTTTACCCTCTTTTCCTGTGTCAAGGAAGAGGGGTGAGAAGGACAAGAATGGACCTGATAAGAGAGTGTAGTTTGGCAGCAGCAGTCAGGGATATATTTGCTGTTTTCCACCGCATCAGACAAGGCAGCCCTGTGACCTGAATTTCTAGGCAAGACAAGATGTCTGAAACAAACAGGGTGGGGACACCTTCTTCCTTTGGAAAACTTTGGATTCTGATCAACTCCTTCAACACTTGGTATTTAATTTCCACTGCAGGGCCTAAAGGCTCCTACAAGTCACTTGCTGTGCAGACAAGTTTCCTTCCCGACAGTGCTTTTTAAAATTCTCCATGTTACTTGGTTCCTCTTTCGCAGTGGATAGCTTTAGGCTAAGCTTGTCTTGTCTTAAGCTTTGTCATTTATAAATGGCTACAAGAAAAAATAGATTCTGTAGAAACTGTGAGCTCAGCAGAAGAGCATTGGAGGTTTTTGCTGGTTGAAGTTTGGGTTTGAGATACCGGCACTTCCTACCAGCAACAGAAACCACATCCTCATTCTGCCATGCATTACAATGGCCCTGGCTGCTGAAATCACTGAAGCCAACTAGAATTGGTCACTGCAGTGACCGGTGTGTCTGCAGCCTTGCATTTGCCCTTGCTGTTTGTGCAGCCTGGTGTTGTACAGCATTCCTGGAGACGCGGCTCCCTCAGTACAGCCATTCCCGGAGACACAGCTCCCTCAGTACAGCCATTCCCGGAGACACAGCTCCCTCAGGTGGTGCCTTTAACCGCTGTAAAACTTCCAGGAAAACAGCTGGAGCAAAACAGCAGTGCCAGCACAAACGGATAGCTGCAAGTACTCCCTTCTCAGACAAGAGGAGAAATCCCATTCCCTGCAGGAATACGAATAGGAGCATCACAGGAGCACCCCACGCCTACAGACTGCCCTTGCTCTCCCTGGTTTGCCATGTGCCTATTGCTCAGGGCAGGGCAAGTCACAAGGGACAGACAGGACACACCAGTCACTGTGAGACGAGTCAGGAGTAAGAGCAGAGCCAGGGCAGAGCAGGGCAAGCCCCCAGTGACCTGGCACAGAGTTCCTTTCCAGGAGCTGCCCAGCAGGATCCTCCGGAAAACCTGCCAACAAGCTCAGGGGGCTCTGGGGCACCCAGCCAAATGGGGAAGGGACTGACGCAGGCTTTGCGAAGAGCCCACCGTGGAAGCACGTGACGTGCATGCATGTTTTATGAAAGAAAAGCTGGAGACCAGGTCATCCTTCCACAGGAATTTGTTGGCAAACAGGCGTGCCTTTATTTCATTGACGTTATTCATGAGAAAACTCTCTTCGGCTTTA
Organism: Trochalopteron elliotii; assembly: GCA_024734555.1. NCBI lineage: Eukaryota > Metazoa > Chordata > Aves > Passeriformes > Leiothrichidae > Trochalopteron > Trochalopteron elliotii. The sequence continues at coordinate 3,962,355 of JANPWX010000020.1, forward strand.
ACAGGGGAAGAGGGGTTTGCCTAATACCAGCTGCTAAGAGCAGCGGCCCCACATATTTCATCCTGTGGCTCTACAAGGCTCTGCCTTTCCCCATTTCACTGCTGTTGAGCCAGGGAGTGGCAGACACAGAAATGCAGTTTGGGGATGCCTACAGGCAGTGCTGTTTCAGAGCTGTTCCCCTCCGTGGACAGCAGTGACCGCACCAAGCGCATCTCTCCTCGCCCCCTTCTGCCTCTGCACCGTTCTCGCTCGCCTGCCCCATGCCACACAAAAGGGCTGGAAACAAAAGCGGGCATCTGTGTGGGAGGCCAGGCAGCAGCCCGAAACACTTGCCTGCTGTTTTTATGTAGGCAGAAAAAGCGTGTGGGAAACGCAACCAATGAGCATCTCTGTTGTGGCGTTATCTCTTCCTGTTATCTCCAAACTGCGCTTCTGATGCACCCGAGGCAGAAACTGTCGAGCAATAGCAGCCAAACCAAAGGCAAGCGAGGCTCTGGCACCTCATTGAGGTCAGTGCTGGTGACAGGCAGGTGGGCAGGATCAACCACAGCCTCAGCAGAGCCTGAGAGCACAGTGGGCTCCGCACCCAGGGTTCACCCCGTGCCCCGTGAGACTCAGAAGGGGGAGCAGGCACAGGCTGGGCACTTTCCATGGCAGAAGACAGCCAAGAGTTTCCTTCCAGGGCCAGGAGTCGTTCCTGGCAGCACTGGCAAAGGCAGCCAACAGCAAAGCAACCGTGATAGGGGCTTCTCAGGGTAGGCATGATCATGAGGAACCACTCTCTGAAACCATGAGGACACCTTGGAAGTCCCCTCTCCTCCCTTACACTGACACATGCATAGGTGGAGTCCTGAGGTGTCATTCAAAGAAGAAGACTAAACCACCCAGAGTGGGCATTTTGTAGGAAAGGAAAACTAGAATAGACAGTGATGGTGGGAAGTGTCACGGGAGATGAGGACAATGCAGCTGGTCTTCAGATGAAAAAAGGAGGTGAAAGCACAAGGCCCAGCAAGGCAGGCAACTCATGACCCTGCCCAAAGGGTAAATCGCACTTCAGATGGGAGCTCTGCACAGTAAGGAAAGCCACACCCCAGAACTAAGAGTGTGACAAAGTTCTGTGACTCAAATCCTGCTTCCTGGTCATCCAGCTCATCTTCTCAAGCAGCCATTTCTGTGCCTGCCCATCCTCTCCACCTGCCCTGTATGCCCCATGCACAGAACCTGGCTTATTTGCTGGGCCAGCTCAGCTGATCCCTGCCCTTTTCCTCTGCCCCTAAATCCCAGCCTGGAAGCCCTGGACAGTAGCTGGCAGATGCTTCACTGACCGTGATGTGAGGTAGATCCTCACATGCCTGCTCTTTTGTGCTCACAGCTCCCTTTCACACCTTCCCAGCTCCACCACAAGGTCCAGGGGAGCTGCAGCTATGTCATGCTTTGAGAGAGCTCCTTCACCTGTGTTCCTGCTGTTCTTAGGGAGAAAGCAACTTCCTCTCACAAAGAAAGAGCAGTTCTGGTGAGGGGGCTGGAGTGGAGCAGAGCTGAGAGGAATTTCAGACTGGGGCAAGCACCAGAGGTCTGGCACCTCTCTGGAAGGGTAAAGGCTGAAGCTACACCTCTGAGGGAAGGGAAGGCTCTCATGTTTCTGCAGCTCAAGGCAGCCAGGCTGGAAGGATGGGAAAAGGTCCTGTGGCAAACTCCCATCTGCAGGGAGGGAAGGAGCACTTTGCTGGGGGAGAGAGTGAGGAGGTTGGGTTTGGCACTCCTCTTCTGAGATGAGGCTGGCAGAGGAGACCAGGAGGCCAGTTCATTGGCACAGGGCCTCTTACTGTGCTCTCCTTCAATTAACCCTTATCTTTTTTCACACAGCATGAGATAGGATTGCCCAGCAGTGGTATTTCACAAGCCTGATAGCTACTACAACTGATCTTATCCAAAAGCCTGAGGTCAGACCTCTTACATCATCAGCTGCAGCACAAAACCCTCAGTCCTTCAGGGTGACCATCAGCCAGTTTGGGTCTCAGGAGGTGCCAGCCATGCCAGGCTGCTCACTGCAGGGCTGGCACCTGCCAGGAATGCTGGTGGGACACCTTGCCCTTCTGGCTGAGCTCTGCCCATGGGGGCTGCAATTTGAACCACAAACCCAGCACTTCTAAACCTTTGCAAGGCTTCAGGACAACTGAGATAATGCCTGTCTGTCAGAATGGAGAGGGAGCTGATGGGCTGGAGTTTATCTCCACATCAGCACCTGAATATCTGTTGCAGAATAAGGACAAAATCACTGTCTTTTCCCCACAGCATCATTGTGGCAAACATCTCAAGAAAGACTTGTACTAGCTATGGTTTCCTGCTTGACCTTTTACAGGCTCAGAGTTTTAGTTTAGAAATTGAATTTTCTAGGTGTCTCTCACACTGCCTGTGCCAGAAGCCTGATAACCTCCCTCTGGACAGGCTAATAGCCAACAGAGAAACAAGCAGGTTCTGGCTACTTTACTAGAAAGGCCAAGTTTGGGCAGCAAGTGCTGCTGTTTTCACATGGATCAATGCTGGGATAGAAGATTTGTATCTTCTACAGGACCAACCATTGTTCTTTTGGGTGCCTGCTCAGTTTGCCCATCTGGTGAGTGCTACTGGACCACAGCACAACTACAGATCTGCTTTGATCACAGGGCTGCACCTCCCTCCCATTCCTTCAGCCCTGGCTCTGGAGCACACCACCAAGCAAAACTGATCCCTGCTAATACCCAGGCAGCAGAAACTGCAGCTGTCCAAACAGGGGGGACGAGGCAGCAGACAGACAAGGACCAGATCAATCATCTCATACCCTTTTAGAAGAATAGGAAAAAACTCTTCATCTCGTGACTCAGTGATAGACTCATCTACAAAAGAAGAACCAAGAATGGTTACAGCAAGAGCCACCAGAGCACATCCTGTTATGTCTTAGGTCCCAATGTCAGCTCGTTTTCCAGAACTGAAACATCCACTACAGCATAAAAGCCTGAAATTTGAATTCAGAAAAATGAAGTTCTGGTTGGTGCTTATTTGATAAGTCAGCATTTTTTCTGAATGTGTCATGGAGCATTAATAGTCATCATTGTTTTTGTGATGTCTCACGTTTGCTCCTGATGTGCTGCAATGGACAATACTTGCACAATAAGACATCACAAAAACAATGGTGACTATCAAAAAAAAAAAAAAATAAAGGAATAAATAAAAAATAGGTATTGCCCTGGTGAGCTTTCCATTGCACCTACTCTGTGCTAGTACTATTTTCTTGCCTGCCTGCCAAGGACTGTGTTTTGGTGTAAATCAACCCAATAGGGATAAATCTTCTTTCTCAGGCCCCAGTAACCCTCCCTCTCTCCCAGGGAGGACCCTCACACCTGTAACCACAGAGCAGCACCAGTAAAGCTCTGCCAGCACAGGACAGGGAGAGCAGCTGTGTTCACCCACACCAGCCTGAGCCCACCAGCTCCTGGCACCCCAGCACCTCCCAGGGATGGTGTGACACCTCCTGCATCCCTGCTTCTGCAGCTCAGGGACCAGAATGCTTTTGTTGCCTCCTTTGTATTGAAGTGAGATACTGAAGTACCAGCACAGCTGTGAGCTAAGATCCTCTGCACCTAGTCTTCTCTTTATTTATTCAGTACAGGGATGTGGCATATGTTGTGTTACAAAATAAGCCATGAGACATTTACCAAATGCAATTTTAAATAGCAAAAGCCTGAAAATCAGCTGCAGAAAGCTAAGGCGAGAGCAAGTGGCACTCCCAGGGCTGTTCCTGCTGTTGGAGTTCAAGTGAAGTGACTGAGCTCTAGAGGAGGCAGAGACTTCCTTTTCCTGACAAGTTGCCTCCTTGCCCTTATACCAGAAGATAAAAATAGTCATGTTTCTCAGGAGAAACAAGGCATGGCTGTTTAATCTCCCCTGGCATATGTGTAGTAGGCCAGCCTGAAAGAGGGGTGAGGTGTCCTTCCGCCAGACCCATCATCTAGCTGGCTGGATGTCTCTTGTAGCTCTCTCCTCCTTGTGGCTCTTGTAGCTCTCTCCTCCTTCACCTGCCCTGCCTTTTACCCCAGAGGGGTCAGTGTACCCATCCAGACTGCTCTAAAACAGGCCAGTGCTCTCAGCTCTCCTGTAGGGGCAGTTCTGGACACCCCCAAGGCCCAGAGGAGCAAGCAGTGTCCAGCACATGGAAGGTGGTGCAGGTGCACTTATTGCAGTCCAGCTTTTCCCGTGGGGATGCAGATGTCTCAGCAGCTCTCTGTCATACCCTGGTTATACCAGCAAAATCAAGAGACTCAGTTCCTCAGCACGAGACCCTAAGATGTAAAGCCCTGACAATTCAGACAGTGCCACCAGTAATCCTACTGGCTGGCAGTTTAAAATGCTTTGTTTCACAAGCCAAGCAAGACCAGACCTCTTCTATTAAAAAAAAAAAAATATTGTCTGGATAGCCACACAGACTTATGCTGAGAATAAAGGTTTGTTTATTTGCCTAAAAGTCACAGAAAACTGAGTTGAAACTGTCTCTGAGGAGGCTGTGTAGCACATTCTCCTGGCCCCTGTGAGGCTTCACAGAATGTTGTCTCATCCAGCCTTTGAAACCCCAGTGCTGGTGAACTTCTCCCAGAAATCTCTCTCAGTGTTTCATTAAAAAAAAAAAATAAAATACTGACCTAACTCTCTCTTGCTGCAACTCAAGCCCACAGTTTCTTTTCTAAACACGGTGGAGAAAGGGAAAAGTTTATTCCTGTTCCATGTGTGGTTTTCCCACACAGGTGTTTCAAGGCTCTCACACGTCCTTTCAATATTTTCTTCTCTGCATTATACGACACAAATCCTTTCAACTTCAGACAAATATTTAATTACATACAACTATTTTTCGGTCCAGGAGGCCACGTTTTTGATGCTTGAAGCCAAAGAGCTGTCCTAATGTGCAGCAGGAGATAAAACCCTGTAATATCCACAGCTCCATTTTGTCTCGGTAGAGCTTTAGCTTCTTCTTGGTGAAAACCATCCAAAAAGCACAAAAGTGCAGTAAAAACCAGTGAACTGCAGAAAGACACAGGTTTCAGTGCTCCATATCCATATCCTAACATGAAGACCCCCGTAGAAAAACGGCCACAGGGATGAATGCCCATCACCTTGAGCCTCCTCCACTGAGTCTCTCCGTCTCCATTTGATGCTCTCCCGAATTTTCTGCAGCGAAAGCCGCCTGTTCATAGCTGAGCGTTGGGCTGGGCAGGAGGGGCTCCCGGCTGCCGGGAACTTCTCTTTTTCCCGGTGAATTGAGCGGGTAGAGCATCATCCCTCCTCCCAGGCTGTGCGCTCAGGGCCTTTCTCTGGGCGGGTTCGGGGACCGTGGCTGCGTGCGGGGCCGGGGCCGGGGCCGCGGCTGCTGCGGCTCCTGGGGCTGCGGGGGCAGCGGGCGCTGCTGCACTCGGAGCTGCTTCGGGGTGGGCTCGGACGCGGTCTGGGGCAGCTCCCGCACCGCCCTCTCATGGTCCACGGGCAGAGCCTGCATCACCCGCTCCTCCTCTGCAAGGACACAAAGACCCCACGGTCAGACAGGCACTAAGCAAGAAAAAAGCCAAATATTGGGTATTTAACCTGCCACTCTCAGGTGATTCTTGTTGTCCCAGTGGACAGCAAAAATCACCTCTGCCTGCACCTCTCAGAGGTGAAAGGTTTTGGCTGCCTGGCTGAGATCAAGGTACCTGGATTTGCCCCATCTGTTGGGGGAAGCAGCTTTTTCAAGGAGGCCCCAGCAGACATTGATGGACACCCCCATCCTGAACTCCCCTTTTTGGAGACTACTGAAGGGAAAATGAGATCTAACCCCAGGAAGCAACATCGAAGCACTCTGCCCTGCCATTGTCCATGCTGGGATTTCCAGACAACTGGAAGCCAGAGTTGCCTTTTGCCAGCATTCATTTTCACACACAGGGAAGAAGTAAATTCCTAGCAACTGGCTTCTGATCACTGACTCATCACTTCTGAAATATCACTCATCTTAACTTAGGGATTGAGGGATTTACCTCTTGAGACTCTGGGTTGGCCTTAAACACACAGCAAACTCTTTGAGAGGCTAGTCACCGTGAAATAATCACTAAAATATTAGTTCTCATTTTCTCAGAGTAATTTTCTTAATTCCTGCTGAATCCAGGCCCAAGAACTGAGGATATGGTGTCACTGCACAGCTGAGGCAGTGATCTGTACCACTCAAAAGAGAGCAGGCATAATGCAAAATAATACTCAGGTGGCTTTGCTCAAAGCACATATCAGAAAGTGAGCCTGGCAATGCCAGCTGATCTACACAGATTCACCATATGCTAAAACCAGGTTATTGCTCATGTCAGGGCAGACAGAATGCTTCTGACCACAGGGTTGCTGTCAGTGGGAAGCCCTAATATTTTAGGTGTCTGGATAGCAAAACAAAGCCCCTTAAACACTTACCACAAACTTCATGCCTTTTTTTCTTCCTTCTGATACAATAAATAAGACAAATCACGAAGCTGACAAAGAAGACTGCACCTCCTGCTATGATTAAGATGAGATAAAAGTCCATCTTGCCTAGTTAAGGGGATGAAAGAGCAGGTTAGATGGAAAGAAATAACTTGCACAACATTTACTTAGAACTCTGTATTTTCTTCCATTGACTGTAAAGGAAGATCAGCAGACACCACAGCCTTTGTCTCTTTTCCCTGTACACAGCAGAAAGTTGCTGCTCCTCATTGTTGAGAATTCTGATTGCTCCCTGATGGATTCAAGTTCTGCAGAAAATTGAAACCAGAGCATTCATGTGTGCCAGCTCACTGTATTTAAATTGCCACTTATTTCAGTTGCCAGTGTTACATCAAGGTGTATTTTGCTTTTTCTGTGCCTGTTTCTCCCAGATGAGTGAAAGAGGAGCTCAGGCAGATTCACATATGATTACACTTCCATGAAAAGCTGGCTGAGCTGAAGCCCACCTGAAATTTACCTTGCCTGCAAAGGTCAAAATTCAAAGTGATTTGCCTCAAATGCAGGACCAAGTGTTCACAGAGGGTAGCAGGGTTAGGAGGGGATTTGACTGCAAGATGAGGGATTTTTAATCTACTATGGAGCTGGCAGAGCCCTGCCACTACACAGAAAAGTTTGAGAGGTATTTGGTTTGGGTAGGAAGAGTAGTGCTCCATGGTTTTAGGGGGTTTTTGGTGTCTGAGAAATGCTATATTTGTACCTTAAAGATCGTTGGTATTTCTCTGTTAATGATGTGAGAAAAAAAACGAACTCTCTGACCCAATTCACCCCGTGAAAAAAAGAGCATTTCTCAGGGGTGAGAAAAAGTGAAATCAAAATTGTGTAGATGATGGCCAATGTCTGCCTACAGCAGCTTTGCAAGCAGACCTGAGCTTGCCTGGCTTGTCTGCTGGCATGTGCAGCTTCAGCCAGCATTTCCTCATCCAGACAAGGTGTTTGGGATAGTTTGTCCTGCCTTAAACAGACCTAATCCAGCAGCACACTTTCATACCTGGCTCCCAAGTCCATGCCACATCCTGCTCATCCCTTCCCAATGCTAACCTCAATGGGACTGTGCAGTCCATCAGGGCAGGCAGCAGCACAAAAATACATTGCTTGGCTATTTTTGAAATCAGGAGGATTATTCAGGAGGCAACAGATGCACAGGAGAGCAGAGGCCAACCTGTCCCTCAGCTCTTTGGCTTCAATCAGCCTCAACAGACCTGGGATCACTCCAGTAAAGCCTTTATGCCTTAAGGCTTGCTCCCTCCTTTCTCACACCATGGGCTTTTCCTCAGACTTGGATTTTCCCTAAATTCACTATGGCAGAAATAGGTAAAAATTGGAAATACTGAGCCAGCTCTTGTGAGCCCCTCCCAGCTCTCCACCAGCTCCAGCAGGAATCCAGAGTAAGAGAAAGCTTCAAGCAGAGCACTCGTGGTTGGGTGGGATGAACCCAAGCCTGGCAAATTCACTTTTCCCCAGCACTGCACTGGAATTCTGAACTTTGAACTGGGCACCACGGCCAGTGTCATGTCAGTGTGATCTGTCCTGAGTTTGTGCCTTAGCTTTCAAAACTTTTACGTGGGAGGATGACACCTGTGATGACTTCCTCCTGAATCATTTTCAGCATGACTCTGTCCATTTAAAATGCAGTCCTCTCATTCCTTTTGCTGCATCTGTGGTTTAGAAAGATGAGGCTTCAACTGAATAGGAAAACCATGGAACACTTGAGTCATGCTTATCTGACCCATGTAAGCCCAGAGCAAAATTCTCCATAACTTCCCTCCTGATTTTTAGGCCAAGCTGAAGAGTCCAAGCAGCTCATTTTTCCCCTTGTGAGAGGACTCACCCACACCCATGGGCAGCAGGCAACCACCACATTCATAGACTTGATTACAGAGAGGAGAAAAACACAATGGATTTCCCAACAGGAGAAGGGGAGGAGCAAAACCTCTCTCACATCCCACTGCCCTCGCTTTTGCCACCCTGCCATTAGAGTAGGGATGCCTTAAGGTAGCAGTGGGGCTGGTAGCAGCAGGATGGGGAGCAGGGAGATGTGTCAAGGCTGGAGAATTCCAGGCAGAAAGCATGACTTGCACCCTGGCTACCACAGCAGCATCAGATCCCAATAACTGTGCTGGAATTAAACTCACAGTACTGGGTACTCAGGATCTCTGTTCTCCTGGCACCTACAGATGTTGCACAGTCCTACAGATGTGTGCAACTGCATCAGGCTGTGTGGTCCACCCTAGCACATTCTAACTAAAGAGATTGCTTACCTGAACACTTAATTACTTTTTCAGCCATTTTTTCACTGGCTTGGTTCTTAGCAACACATCTGAACATCCCAGGATTGCGCCCATGCCATTCCAGCACTGTTGCATTCTTTTGGATTTTTTTGCCATTGGGTGGAGTCAGTTCTATCATAAATGCTTCATCCTTAGCCTTCTCTTTTGCTTCAGCCTTGGCCTTCCCTTTTGCTTCATCCTTGGCCTTCTGTTTGACTTCACACTTGACAGACACAGTTTTATTCCTGCATTCACCAGTGAGGATTGGCTGAGGGACAGGTTCTGAAAAAGAAGGAAAGGGACAGGCACGTCTGAGAGACTTTCTCCTCTTGAAAGCCCCTGTTATAAAGCAGAACAAAGAATTAACCCCAAATCACCAGCTAATGAAATCACAGAAGAATGAAGAGCAAATCAGATCTCTACTACAGAAGTAACAGGGCAATAATAAAGAAAATGCAGTGCAGTAGCCTACACAGTTGGCCCAGTAAAGCAGAGCTGAACACCAGGCAGGTGAGGGGAGGAAGCTGAGCCTTCAGGTGGATGGAAGAGACTCAGAGCCACAACCCCCTCCACCTCTGGACCCTGTGTTTTGGTGCAAGTGAAGTTAGATCTGTTCTGCCTGTGCCCAATGGGAGAGATTTTCTTTAAAGCAGGAAAAACTACAAAAAGCTGCTTATGGTGCTCTGTATGCTACCAACAGCACTTAGCAGGCATGACAGCACAGCACGGAAGGCCATCAACCTAGAATGGAGAACACAAAACAGACACTTCAGCTCTCAATGAGGTTATGACAGACAAAACTGATTTCTGTCTCTTCTTATGCCCTGCAAACAGCTTGCTCCCTTTTGGTTCCAGTTTCTCTATCACTGGTGGCACTAAAACAGACAGACAAGCCTGCAGGGTTTTCCTCAAGTAAGGACAACTGGCAGGGACAGCAAATGGAAAATAATTATTTCCACCTTTAAGACCAGATAAACAAAAACAGTCCAGTGCCCCCTCTAGTTACAGGCTGTGTAAGTTATAGAGATCATAAATTCTAAAGCAAAAAATTCTATAGCACATGCAGTCAAGGTTCACACCACAACATCTGCAGCCACCCTTTCCTTGTTAATCCACTCCTCCTCTGCAAACTGGAAGCCATTATTCAGGGAAACATCCCAGTGGGAAACATCAGAGTCCAGGTGCTGGTAATGGCACTGTGTGAGGATATCATTTGGACTATTTTATTTTTAATGACTGTTTGTCCAGCCCTCATAACAAAGGGCCAACCTGGCTGACAAATTATTCTAGCACCCAACAGTTACTACAGGAGTTCCAAAACCATGTGTCAGAGGTAATGCAACCTCTCTGCTGCACAGCAGAGGAAATGATGCAGCACACAGCTGGGCTGGAGCGTTAACCTTGACCTGAAATGAGGACACCCCAATGACATTTCAGTGGCTTAAAACATGAGCAAGAAGCATCATGCCCTGGTGACTTCCTGCATCTGTTTACAGTAATAGCTCCCAAAGCAGTGAGACACCCTCAGTGCTCAGCAGCCCCTTAGACAAGGGGCCTCCCATTGAACAGAAACTCTGCTAAAACCATTCCAGCTCTCCTTGCTGCCTCAATGAGGCATTCCATTATCCCAGCTGGTGCCCACAACCCCAGGATGTTGCAAAGGTGTGCACACTGGCTGAAGAAGGACAGAACAAAATTATCCCCTTGCTGGGGAGAAAAAAATGTGCTGTCCTACAGCTTAAAGGTCTGGAGAAGTCACAGCAGCCATTAAGGGGCAGAATAGCCATGCCCATCATCCTTACTCACCCCAAAACTTTTGGGCTGCTACTGCTCCAATCTCTTAGGACAAGATACAGCACAGGAATGGAGGCTGCCCTCATGCAGCTGAAATCCCCAGGTGTGTGCCTAACTGTGCTTTGAACAGCACAACCATAGTTTTTGTTGTGTTATGCTATGCAAGGATAGGGTGCAGGAGTAGTCTTCCACTGCAAATGCAATTATTATTGTGGTTTATCTCAGCAGAGGTGGCTGCTGGCTATTTTTTATGTTAGAGCAAAAATGGAGTGTGATTCCATTGCCCAAATGGAATTTTGGGCCATTTAGGGCCATCTGGATTCCCGAGCTCTCCTCAAGGGGATGGCAACACAAGTTGCTCAGCTTGCTGGACCAGTGGCTAGAGAACAAAAGTCATAACTCAGTGCCTATAAAATGGGCACATACATTCAGAAATACCTGAAACTCACAGTGCATCAGCCACAGCTGTACCTAACATAGGCTGCTGTGGTCCTACCAGAGGTTTCTGGTAGCAAGATGTTGCTGGGAGCAGCAGGACCCCCTCTCAGGGTCCTGGCACTATTTGTGGTGCTGCAGTAGGGCCGACCACCCTCACCCTGCTGTCAGTGTGAACATGTTCACAGTTTCTTTCTTGGGCACAGCTAGAAACCTGCTGGCTGACAAACAGGGGAGCCAGAAAGAAACCTGGGATCTGAGGCCATCAGCAGGAGCAAGAGAAGGGAGAAGAGAGGCAGACTGTTGTCAGTGGCAGGAAGGAGAAGGGATGTCCTACAGAAGTCTTCCCACTCTGTTGGGGAAGATGAATCAGGGAAACCTTATAAATATGATTGCTTAGCAAAAGATTCTGAAAATATGAAACCTATAATCGAAATAGAAATGAAAGCTAGCTTTGAGTTGTAGGATACTGAGCCTCAGTTACTATATAACCTGAAAACAATAGCCCAGCCAGCTGAAGACAATCCTTTTTTATTGAACAATACCCTTCTGCTAGCTAAGGGATCCAAAGGTCAATGTAGCAAAGGAGAATAGTCTAAAGAGTAGCTTTTAGAGTTTAAAATGTAACACAGTATAGTAATGTAGTAGTTCTTATAGGCTGTATGTAGATTCAATAGGATTTGTGTCTTGTACTGGTTTGTTAGCATAAATTAGAATATTCACCACAGTAAGAGATATAATGTATTGTAACAAGAACTTAGCTCTCTCTCTCTCTTGCTCTCTTGCTCCCTTCTCTTTTTGCACCCCCTCTCTTATCTCTTACCTCTTGCTCTTACCCCTTGTTCTCTTACCCCTGCCACCTTGCTCTTACTTCTCTTACCCTCTTACCTCTCTTACCTCTTACCCTCTTGCTCTCTCTCTCCTTCTCTCTTTGGGGCATCCCTTCAGCTGAGGCTGGTGGCTGAAGGCAAAAGGCCCTTTTACCCACGACCCTTACAATAAAACCACGTGTCCTTAGATTGTCTCAGGTCTGCAGAATTCCCTCTCCCTGCTGTCAACAAATGCTCCTACACCACTCCTAACCAGAAAGGAGGGCACAGAGTAGGAAAGACTGTGGGAGAGAACAGAGAATATACCAAGTCTTGTTCAGCTGTGCTGGGGACGGAGTGGGAAAAGCAAAAACTCACCCAGAACAAAGAACATTATATTTTCTTCCGTGTGCAGTCTCCCATCCTGCTGGTAAACCACCACCGTGTAGTTCCCGCTGTCCTCTTTCTCCAGGCGCTGGATTTGCAGGGTCCCATTCCTGAGTATGGCACACCTGCACTTCTCCCTGTTCTCAAAGTACTTAGCATTTGTCTCTTTGAGCTGAACCAGCCTCTGCTTGCCTTTCATCCACGTTGCCTCATAGAACATCCCAGAAGCAGTGATGCTGAGGAGAGCTGTCTCATTCACTGCCTTGTAAATCCAGCTGGTGCTGGAGCCTGTGGAGGGAAGCACAGCCAGCCCATCAGTTGTTTCCAGCAGCCACAGCAGTCATCCAAAATGTTGTCATTTGCTATGCCCCCCACCTTTCTGAGCTGCCTAAGCCTCTCTGCTTTACTGATACTATCTTCTTCCCCTGCTCCAAGGCGCTTCTTGATTGTTCATTAGATAAATGCCAGCATCCAATTTAATTCTGAGAGGCAAGAAAGCTGAGAGTCCAGCTTTCAAAAGCTGGATTTGTACCCTGGCTGACTTACTTGGAGTGACCCTGTATGCCAAGATTCATGGCCTCCCATTCACTTTAACATGAGCTTAGCCCTTCCTGAAAAGGTCACTTCTGTGTTTTGCACGTGGCACAGGCTGGTACCCAGAGTGCCCATCACTGCAAACATTACTGCAGACAGCAAAAATAGTCATGTGCCTGGACAGCAGAACCATTTCAGCAACCCCAGTAATTGCAATGATGATAATAATAGCAGCCCATGTCAAGCTATGAGTGAGTGTAAGGCACTGAACTGGAGGCACACCCACAGCAATGTCCCCTCCTCTCCCATCCCAGTTGCTCTGCTCCACTGGAATGTATCCACTTGATTTTTCTAGCACAGAATCCTGATGGGGCAAGTAAGGCAGGAAGAAACAGCATCCTGTGAACTGAGGGGGTGCAGGATGCATTACAAGAAAAGCAATTAAAAAAAAAAAAAAAAAAAAAAAAAAAGTCTTTTCTCTTCCTTTGATTCTAGGTCCCTTCTCCAGAACAGTTGAGAGCAGGAGCTTCCCAAAGGTGGTGTCAGGACTGGGAAGGATCTGAGCATGGTGCTGCCAAAGGGGATATTCAGAAAAGCCAAGGCTACTGGACATCCATCATGTTTCCAGCAGTGGGGATGATGAGATCCTGGACCAGTGCGGGGGTGCTCTGCTCTCCAGGCTGCTTCACCCACTGTCTTTGCAGGCCCCATTTCTGATGAGCCAGGACTTGGAAAACTTTACTGGGAGGTCATTTCAAGTGAGGGACTGTCCCCACTCCTGTGGCAGGTGGACAAACCTGCAGGAGGAGGTCGAAATCTGCATGCAAGTGTCGGGTGGGATAAGCTCACTGACACCTGAACGCACACGCTCAGAGCCACAGCTTATTTAGTTTGTCATTTTCTTGTGCTCATTCCTCCTCGATTTACAGGGTGAAGCCAACCAGCAGGAGGAGATTTCCCTTCCCATCACCACACAGAGAGCTGATTCTGCTCTAATTTTATGTATTTTAAGCGCTTTTTCCCCACAGAGAGAAAAACTGTGTTTATGCATATTTTTATTACAGTCCTTCATTCCTTGTATGTAGGATAATGATAAATGGCACCACAGAGGGGAAACTGAAATCCACTGGCTATTTCATTAAACTAACAATATTAGAGATAATCAGAGAGCTAAAATAGCATGCCTCTGCAACAAGAACATTAATGCTGTAGTGCTTCTGGCATATCACCACCTCTAAAGAGAGGTTGTTCTTTCAGCATTGCCTTTCTTGCAAGATATTTGACATATCTAATGAAATGTCCTGAAATAAAGCTATCAGCTAAACAGCCTTGGAAGCAGCTATGCCCCACACAGATGACACTACATGTTATACCCCAATATTTGAATTCTGAGAGTTGTTCCTGCTCAGTCATGAACAAGTATTTAGAGCTAGTAATAGGATTTCTTTGCATAACAGACACTACTTATATTTTCTCTCTGGCAGTAAAGGAAAAAGGTAATCTGAGTTTTCAAAGATAACTCAATGGCATCTCTGTGGACCAGAGACATCTCTAAACATCTCTAGATATTGACCTGATCTCCAGAGTCTTTCTAGTGGAAAACTGAGTATCCCACACATATGATACTAAAAACCTGTTTAGTTAATGAAACATTTCTGATTAAAATGCCAACTGAAATGTGCTCCAAAGGGTAGAAAGGTTTTAAATTAGAGCCTGCAGCTCACTCATAGTCACAAGAAAGAGTTAAAAGAAAAAGCTCCCATAGTAATTTTAGAGAAGGAAGGAAGTCTCTGAAACAATTTTCCATTCAAGGGAATAATCCCTATTTCTGCTGAGGAAGATGTTTTATAGATTGTGTACATAAAAAAAGAGAAATCCTTATTTATCTATTAATTTTATTCTGAAGGAAAAACAAAGCATTAAGCAGCCATTCACACAATCTTAGTGGAATAAAACACAGGAAAAAAAATTAATGCACGTTTGTATTGTCTCCATCTCTTAAAACCTTCCCTACTCTATGGGTTAACACCTTAATTAAGTTTTTAGATTAACATTTTAAAAATAATGACAACAATAGTATACAAAATATAAAAGATATATGCAGTTGCTAGCTGTTTTTACATCTTAGACTTCAACTCCACTGAAGACATTGAAATATATCACTCTGTTAATATTTATGGAAGAATATAAATTGCACTTCCAAAAGATTTGCACATCTTTGATAAGAAAAGGAAATTACATGCGATAATGCACAGTGAACTGGATCTCTAATGCAGTACAAGCTACCTCGAGGGCAGAAAGCAAACTGCATGCTGACATTTCTCATTATACATGTGTCAAATTAAGGCTCATTAACTTAAAACCAAAACTCTTTACAGCTTATTATTATAACTGGAATAGGAAACTCAGGTCCTGCCCTCCCCCTGGCTGAAAATTAAATCAAATAATAACAGCAATAACCCAGATGTCTTCACTCATTGGAAAAGTGGAACAAGTTTCTTATCAGTAGCAGCCCACCAAGTTGTAAATGCTTTAAAATGCAATTTTAACATCAGCCCAAAAGAGCAAAAAACAGTAAGAAAAACTCACATTTTACACTGGGAAATAAAAGCAGCAAGCACTTGACTAGGAAAATCCTCCTAAAGTTCATTTTCAGGGTCAAAAAAAATCCAGTGTTGCCTTGTCTAATGACAGCTCCTGGCAGGTGAGAGGATTTTCTGCTGTGAGTGAGCAGTGATGGGACATGTCGGCGCAGCCTTTGTGCCCTCCTCCTCTCCTCCAGCACTTCTCATTTCTAGCAGGGGCGGAAATAAGTCTCACCAGGGTGTTTTCTCTGCATGGAGGCAACATGGGGACACAAAGAAAATGGGCATTAAGATGCAGGAATGCCCTGAAGGTTTGTCCACCCAGCTGCAGGGCCAGATGGGGCCTTTGTCCTCCTCAATGCTCACCTGAAGAGCTCAGCTCCAGCATCCACATGCACCATCTTAATGGGAGGAATGCAGTTTTTGAGTGGGGGAGTGATGGGAATCCTAATTCTCCCCCACAGCCCCCGCAGCAGCAAGGGGAGAGCAAGCCCAGGACCCCCAGGGAGGAGCAGGTGGCTGTTGGACAATGCTTGGAAAGGAGACACACTTCCCTTGGAAACCATCAGGATCAGCTTTGCATCAACATCTGGTGTATGAGGGGCTGGCCAGAGCCACAAACACTTCCTGCAGGCAGGGTCAGCCACCTGAGCAAACTGGGAGAGGGATGAGCATGGAAGGGGGTGAGAACACTGCCTTGATCTGGCCAAAAATCCAGCCCTGAGGCTGGCTGCTGTGGGAAAGACAGTGAGGAAAGAAGCTGTGAGGAGACATGGGAGCTAGGTCCAAAAACGTGTGAGAAGCTAATAAAGTCTTTGTTCCTGATTCCAACAGGAGACAGATGGAGTGGTGAGGATTTTGAATCTCATCCTCACCAGCATAATTCCTCTGATACACTAGCCACTGAAAGCTTCAAGCTTTTTGTCACAGGCATAGGCCAAGAAAGAAGACAGAAGAAAATCTGTGGCACTAGAAATGTACAATAGTAGATAAATCTTTCTTGTTCATTCATGTCATTCCTCTACCTTGAAGTTAAAGGAAGGTCTTGTAAGACACCTCCACATCTCCAGCTTAATCGTTTTTTGCTGGTACTAATGAGGTAAAAACCACTCCTGGCAGGAAAACCTAGTTTTTCTTCCTTCTTTCTGCTTTTGTTTCTTTACAAAGAACACACAAAGGAGGCACACACAAAAGGAGAGAGGAAGCAACAGCAGCAAGGTCACATTTCTGTTCTGACCTCCACCCTCTGCGGCAAGAAACAAGATGAGGGCAGGGACTGCCAGGCTCAGGTATCTCCTCAGCCAAGCAAGCTGTGTCAAACTCTTGGACACATCCACTTCCAGCCTGAGCTCCTAAAGAAATTTGGGCAAAGGCAGCAACCCCAATTTCTCCTCAGTTTTTTGGAGGTTTTTTGCTGAGTCCATCAGGCAGAGTGGAGGGTGGCCCAGCATGATGAAACTACTGTCCATGCTCTGCTCAACTTTGTCTCCCTTTTTCTTCAAGACAACATCCCTCAAAGCCACCACTTGCTTCCAGGGCACTCCTGCACGTTGTCTATTTGTTGGCACGTTCACACTGCCAACACACTGGGGTGGGGGTTGTCCATGGTACAAATGAAAAGCAAACAGAAAGATGTCTGCATGTGTGAATGTGAGAGAGAGAGAAGACAGGTAAAGCCCCATAGTGGTAGAACCAAGTGTAAAAGGGATACAGGGAATTCTGTATTCATAATGAAGGCCACTACTTCCAGTAAATCAGTTTGGCATGCCCACGTGCCACACATAATCTAAACTCACAGTGGAAATGAGTCAGACCAAAAGCTCCTATGGTACAGCAAACCAGCTCACCACACATCCTGGTTTCTGTTGGAGCAACAGGTAGGCAGGAGCAGGAAACCATTAGTAAAGGATATAAAATGTCTGTTCAGAAATGAGAAGTGAAGAAGCACTTGAGAGAAGTGAGGGCTCAATGGCTGTCACATCACAGAAGTTACACCAGGCCTTGGTATTCCTGAGTACTTGGTGCCAGTGCACAGAATCCACTTGCAAGATTTTGAGTAACAAAAGCCAAAAGCACAGCCAGACCTGCAAAGAGGCACATCACTCACCTGCAGCAAGAATTCCCCATGAGATCCTGGCACATGCATGGTCTGTCCCAAAGGCAGCCCCTTTTCTAACCAGCCTCAGAAACCTCCTGCACCATCAGACCCAGCTGGAGAAAGACAAAGCAGCTCATGTCTCTAAGCTCAGTCTTCCTGCCAGATGCCAAGTGGGGAAATGTCAATATTCTGCCAGCTTTACCCTTTCTCTCTTGAGGAGCAAGACAACATCATGCTGCAGTCCTGACTGGGTTTTGATCCCCATTTTAGAAGAAGGAAGGGATTTTTTGGATGATGCTTGGAAGGAAGCACTCTAAGTTGTTGCAGTGATGTCTCTGTTTTCCCTTCAAGGAGAGCCCCAAGGGAAGCATTGAGGGAAAGGTGCCTGAAGGTATCTCTGGAAAGCACAGCAGCTCTGGGCTGCTGCCACAGAGAAACTCTAGAAGCCAGCATGTACCTTCAGAGGTGTGGCACAGGATAAACATCCTGAAAACAGCTACGGCAGAGAGCACTGGCAGAGCAGCCCCTGAATGCCCTCCAAGGTAGAGGCAGTGGCACAGAGCTGTGGTTGGAGCTGTGAGTGGCCACAGCCCAGACACCAGCCCAAGCACTGCTGGGCAGGACAAGGCTAGCTGTAGATAACAGTGCTCTCACACTCTTCTCCTCACTGCAGGCACCCTCTGTCCTCACACAGGATGTAACACCTCTGGATTAAACAAAGCCAGCTAGAAAATGACAGTGATAGAAAAGTAGATGTCTCCCAGTATGGTGCTGCTGGGCCTCGTTCAGCTAGGCCTGTCCTTAGCATTGAGCTAAGGATGCTTGAGCCCTGTTTAGCCCAATTGCACTGCTACACATGCCCACCTCCTGACACACAGGGGAGCAGAGGGCTGAGCACAGCCACAACAATGGGCTGTGTCTTGGCACATCTTCTCTCTCTCTCTCCCTCTCTGGGGCATTGTTTCCACTGCAGAAGCCACAAAATGCTGCACTCGTACATTTGCTTTTGTGGCTTTCTCTTTCCTTTGCATCTCTGCTCTTTGTAAGACAGTACACGGTTTCCTCAGAGGGAATGTAAGTATCATACTCACATTTCCTTGTAAAGGTGACAGAGTCCCCCACTTCTGAAGGCAACATCTCAAGAGACATTATGCAGCTGTTCCCAGCTCTAAGTGCTCAACTTAGTGATGAGCCAATAAACATTCATGCCTGAGGCTTATTTAAAAAAAAAAAAAAAAAGAAGAAGGGAAAAAGATTGTTATAAAAAGTATTGCTATTTGATCTACTAGAAAAGGAAGACTACATAAAGTAGAGACTTGTAGCCCATCTGATAGTTGTGCCATCTTCCCTGGTATGAAACTCAGGTTATGGTAAGTGGTATTTGCATGTGAGTCAGACATCCTGCACTGAGCACCACCCAAGACCTTCACACCTCTAAATTTCTCACCAGGCCTTTGGTGAGGCACAGTGTGTGAGGAGAAGAGCAAATGTGATTTTAATTGAAATGTCAGATGGGTTATATGTGGAGGGGAAGCTTTGGGAAAGGGTAACTTTATTCTTGGGAGCTCTCCTGGGCTTGCAGGACTGCAGGACTGGGCTCCATATGGGTTGCCCTGGACGGCAGCTAAGGTCTTCCTGATGTCACATTCCTCTTTACTGTAGCTTTTTACAAAGCAGGAGGAACTGTGGGCAGTGGCTGGAGCAAGGAAGAAGCAAAGTCAGCCCTAGTAAGGGGCACTGCCCTGCACTATGGAATGCCAAGGAACTGCTGGCTCCCACATAGAATTTCAGCCATTTGGTTGATGAAGGACATATTCTGCCTTCTCTTCACTTCTGCCTTACACAGGGCCAGGGAAGGAAAAACTCCAGCTTGAATGACGTGGTGGAAATATGAAGATCAATAACTCAAAACAGAGCTTTAGCCAAGGGTTTGGCAGGGATGCTGACTCAGTGCCTCAGAGCTAACTGAGTGCCCTGAGTTGCTTGTACACAATGGAAATCTTCCAGAAATAGTGACACGCACACATACACACACTACTGATACTGAAATAGTTGTCTGCACAAACCTTTTTATCCTTCTCTCATGAAAAGTAAATTAACATTTTCAAACCATGAATCATGCAGAAAAGTCCTCAGCTGATTACTTGAAGAGAAATAATTCCCCTGTGATGTCCATAATTCCACGTAGAATGATAGAATATTCTGAAGTGGAAGGGATCCACAAAGATCACCAAGTTCACCTTCTGTCCCTGCATAGGACAGTCCCAAGAGCCCAAAAACACTGTCCCAGCAATTCTTCAGCTCAGACAGACTTGGAGCTGTGACCATTTCCCTGGTGAGTCCATCCCAGTGCCCCAAAAGCCCCTGGGAGAAGAGCCTTTTCCTGATATGTAACCTAAATCCCCCAACACAACTTCATGCCGTTAAACCTTTACCCCAGGTGTTCTCTCTCATATGCATTTTCTTCTTTTCCAGCTGTAAGCCTGTGTCAACAGCCAAACCTCACAAAAAAACCACCCTTTATTTCTGGTCTGAAGGAACATAGAGCAGGCAGTCTGTGGTTCACAGCAATGACTGAGGCTAGAGCAGATGGCAGCATCCCATCAGTTATTCCTGCAGATGGTGCATTTCAGTCTTGCTGATGGTTTCCATCATCTATAATGGCCCTAGATTTAGGACCTAACTTCCAGCATCTTGTTCCAGTAAATTCAGTGACATTACTACTGCTGCAAAAGGTGTTGGCTTGCTGGCATGCTGCAATCAATCTCTCTTATACAAGAAGCCAGATAAATGGCCATAAAAGCCTCTTCTAGTCTTGGCAGTGGTAAATACACAAAGACCTGTATTAACTACAATGTGCCTCTTCATCATGAGAGAGTGGATGGACTAGCTACCCAAGAGGGATAATAGAAGAACAGCTGCTCCTGGAAATATATCCAGGAAAGACAAGTTATTGCTAGCATCTAAGTAATCTTTTGGACAAGATCTGACACTCCCCATAAACCATTAGATTAATAAATGCATGTAATACCTGATGTTTTGTACAGTGTTTTATTCTACTACAGTATTATAAATTCAGAGAGGAGTGAGGGACAGTTGGAAATGGATGGGTGGGAGGTTGAGAAGTGATGCAGGAGACTGAGCACACACAACAGGATAACACATTTATTCCTAGGAGTGGCCCTAAATGGCTTTTATATAGTTCCCACAGACAAAGGAAAGCCTTCCCTTCAAATGCAAGATATTGTTGGCATTTTTCCTACTAGTGCAGCCCCTGGTGGGGGCATGTATGTGGGCATAAAATGTCCCTCCTCCTAGAAGACCTTGCATAAGCCTCTGTGAAGCATCACTGTGGATCCTAAAAGTGTCTGTAGTTTATTTATTAGACAGTGGACCTGTGATAGCAAAAAGAAAAAGGCCCACTATGTGGTCTTATGCAGATATATATAAGGAGGTTTGGCTCTCATTACTGGGAAATTAAGATCTCAGTTTCTCAGAAACAACTGAATGACCTTTCAGCTTAGTCTTGCTGCTGCTCTCTGAAGCAAGAGAAGTGCCCTGGTGTCTTTCACACCACTTATACAAATGCTCTTTGCACTATGTATATTTCAGCCCATGAGATCCAGTGAAAATCCAAGTCCTTTCCTGCTCAGTGCAGATCCTGACTGAGCAACTCAGTTTCCCCTGCTTCTTTTCTGGTCCTAAAAGTTTCCTGTGCCCTGTGAACCTGGTTTTGGTCTCTCTGATGTTTGTCTGTTTCTACATTTAAATTCATCACCTCACCTTGTCCTGCCAGGCAGCAACCTCAGAGTGACAGGATGGGCTCAGCTCTGGGGCTAACACCCCACACCTGCAGCAGGAACCACACCAGTGTTGGCAAAGAGCTTTTTCCACAGCAAAGGAAAGCACAGGCACAAAGCTGCCCATCTTTCTGAACACTTACATCCCACACCTGCTGCTGCCTGCCAGGAAGAGTAACAGCTAAGGTGCTGTGCCATTGCATTACTGAGAGTTTCTGCTTTTTAAGACCTCAGTAAGGCAGGTGCAGGGTGTTCTGTGTGAGGCAGGTGAGCACTGGGGCATCAGTGGCAGCTTCTGTCTTTTCACAGTATTTCTACCAGGGCAGTACTTGCAGCCCAGCTCCTTCTGTCACACCCCTGACAGTCAGATGGTGTCACCATTCTTTTCAGCCATGCCTTTACATTGCCATCATGGAAGAGCAGCCTTTTTATTAATTACATGTATCTGGTGTTCCCTACATCCACGGCTTTCAGCAACTCAGTAAAAATTTGCTGAACTTCAGTGGGCACTTTGCAGAGCAGGAAGTTTACTGTGCAGCCTCAATGGAAAGTTACTGTGCCTGCCTTGTGCCCTCACAGGTAGGAGGGGCTGGGTTAGCTGCCACAGTTATTTCTGTTATATTGATATTCCTTTAAGCCCTTCAGCATCAGTAATTCAGTATAAAAACAGGCATCTACTTTTCTCTTATGCTGAGGCTGTTTAACCATTGGGACTTTTTAAGATGGATGAGACAAAATTTATGGGATTGTTGACTCCTCCTGATTTTCTCTCCAGCAAAGAAGGGCCTTTTCATCTGCATCTGGTTCTCCAGAGAAAGCTATAAACAGATCTCTGTACTGGCCAAATAACAAAGCTTTAAACGCTCAACAAAAGGCAGGGAAACAAAGCTCCTTATCAGACACTAAATCATCTGAAGAAAAAAAGTCCCAAACTCTCAGCAGCTGGGCAGAAATGTGCAGAAAGAGAAGCTGAAGTTGCACAGCTTCCACCATGACCTCCTATGGCACCAAGAGGGATTCTGACCCAACTCATGCACAGGAAGGAAAGAGAGCTGGCACCTGTATTCAGGGTACCTAAAAGGCTGGCTGGAGTCCTGCCTTTCCATTACCCCTCTCTTATCTCATCTAGCAAAACCCATTCCAGAAAGTGACATCAAGATAAAAATGCGGGGAAAGGATTTGCTAGAATGAGGAGGTGGAGGAAGAAGAAAAGTTATTTCCTGTTTGCTGCTATCAGATTTGGGTTTACACCCTTTCTTGGGTTCATCAAAATTAGCTCAGCACATTCCCTGCAAATGGCTCAGAAGACAGAGAGGAGTGAGGAGCCCCTGCAGCCTGAGGCAAAGCGTCGCCTGAGGGGCTCAGTGGGGCTGTGATCTACCACCAGCAGAGGAGTGCATCTGTCTGGGGAACACCATCCATGACAAATGCCAGGGAGAGCAGGCATGAGGAGAAAGCAACAGCAGCTGCAGCTTTCTGGAGAAAAACATTTCATACTGCCTGAAGAGTTTGCAGGATGATGGAGGACAGACCTTGCCTGAGAGCCCTGCAGCCTCCCCACCTATTTAAGGGAAGAAAAATCATCTCTGCCTGCCATTACTCACCACCACGTCTGTACCTTCAGTCATTAAGTCCGTGCCCTTTCTTCCCTTTGGATCCTGCACAGCAGGAACTTGTCATCACCCCCTTTCTCTCTCTGCCCTGTCACGGTTCATCCTGACACAGCAGAGAGAGCAGCAGCAGAGGCTGTCCCACCCAGACTGTCCCATCCAGCCGTGCTCCTGCTCCAGGATCCCTGTGCCTCCTCGGGAAAGCCTCCACCAACTTCTCCAGCTGGCTCGAGGTGAATGGAGTTGACATTCACACACCTTCCTGCATGTGTCACCCGACACATCCCTGAATCCCACCCCTGCTGTCCCAAATTCCCTTGCCACAGGTTTGCCGGTTGTTTCAGAGGAGAAACCTGATGCCTATTGCTCTGTGGTTGAAAGCTTTCACCGGAGTGCAACACAAACTCTTGGTGCTCTTTGCTTCAAGTCATGCTGTCAATGTCACTACTGCAATTCTCTTCACGCAGACAAAAACACCATCACAAGTTCTTTTTCTTTCTTTTTTTTTTTTTGTTTGTTTGAAGACATCTTGTTATGTGACTTTTGAGTATCAAAAAAAAAGCTTTTAAAACTGCTTTGCTCCTTAGTTTAGGGAAAATATGTTTTGCCCTCAAAGAGGAAGTTGTATACACCAAAGATGAGACAGCAATGCTGGCTGGGGGATAGGCACCCAGCTGTATTTCTTCATTCCATTTGCATATGATATGGGAGTAGACAATAATTCTCTCCAACGTACTGCATTTGCAATTCCAAAAGATTTGCTGAAAACTGCCTCCAAGTAATTCTTGGTCTGTAATACATCTACTTTCTGGAGTGTTAGGCAATACTAAAACTATCAGTAGCCATCAAAAACTCTGCACACAATTTCCAATAGTATCTCTATTTATATTAGCTATAAAACACACACTTTAGACCATAGCCCCATTCAGTATTTTATCATGGATATTGGCTAAGTGTGACACGGAATATGCTAACCAGAAAAAGAGATCAATTTAAAAATAAGCTGACATTGGCCAGCCGTATTTTCTACCTCTGCAGATGGGAACTTTCCTTACATTAGTGTTTGGCACAACGAGCAGACTACAGCTGTGCCAGGTACATGAACTTGCAAGCACAATGAATGATTTTATAAAGTCATTTTTATTCCTGCTGACCTCACAGCTGATGGGAGAGTGGGGGAACCTCTGCTACTCAGGGCTGAAATCCCACCTCAGGCAGGAAATATCTTCATGAGGGTGACAATGATGCCATCAGCATGCACAGGTGGAAAGGTTGCTGTACTTCCCCATGGTCCTGCACAGCCCAAAGAAATCTGCTAGCTGATCATACCAAAGTTAAATTAATCATGATATAATTAACACAACACCTGCCAGCAAGGACATGCAGTGGTAGGACATGGGGGAAAGGCTTCAAACTGAAAGAGAGTAGGTTTAGATTGGGCATCAGGGAGAATTTCTTTTCTCTGAGGGTGGTGACGTACAGGTGGCCCAGGGAGGCTGTGGATGCCCCATCCCTGGAAATGTTCAAGGCCAGGTTGGACAGGGAGCTGAGCAACCTGGGCTAGTGGAAGGTATCCCTACCCACAGGAGGGGTGTTGGAATTAAGTGAACTTTAAGGCCCCTTCCAACCCAAACCTTTCTATGATTCTATGATTTGCTTGCTGGAAAAGTACAAATACTTAGAAGGGCTTAGGGCCTTCTAGGTTCTCAGCAAAGACATTCCTGCTGTCTGCAGCCACATCCTCTGCCCGAGGAGATGAGTCACGTCATCTTGCAGAAAGGAAATGCAACATTTACTCTCAACAAAACCAGTGCAGGGTGCTGTGGTTGTCAGAGGTCCCAGGAACTGAGCATCCAGGCAGAAGGCACAAACAGCATCCAAATACTAATCCAAGCCTCTGCAATGACACATCATGGAATTCTGCTTCCACCTCAGACAGAAATGGGTGATGCTGCCATCCTTGCCCACTTCTGTTACCAGTTCTGTGTGTTTACCTATGGAAATCTGTGGGGCATCTCACTCCTGCCTGCCTGGTGGTAATAATACCAGTTTGGATTCTACAGCACCACCAGAATTTGCTGTTTCATTTTAAGAAATGGCTTTAAAGATGTCTCTCTGTGACACTGTCTGCTACAGGTTCATTACACATGAACCTTTTGTTTGCTTGTTTTGAAATGAGCTGCAATAATTCATAAAAGGTGACATGAACTTACCACATACACGCCTAAAACCTAGAGGGTTTTTTTTCTACTACACAGAGATTTCTATCAGAAGTTCACACAATCACTGTTTCCATATCTCTTCAGTACAACAGATGTTTGATTTGCTGTTGTAAACTGACCATTATCAGTTTTGTCTATCTGCTTTCAGACTCACCAACTTCTACTCTTATTGTTTCTGTAGAGCTGAGGTTGATGAGGGGGCTGGTCCTGCAGCTCCCCATAAACTGCTGGCTCTGACCCTGGTGTCTCTGCTCCTGTGCTGGGCTCTGAGGCAGCACCCCAAGGGCTACAGACACAACTACTAGGACATCAGGCACAGCAGCCTGTGGTACAGGTTGAGAAACAAAGCACTGTTTCATTATTGGTATGTGTGAGCTTTCCTGATATGATAGTTTTGTGGGGATGAGTTCATCCTGAATGCTAAAAGAAATCTAAAGGGATCCTTCCATTTTCTCCGCTCACCATTCTACAACACATTTCTGGCTTGCTTTTGCTTTCACTTTGATCTTAAGTCAAATAAGTTCATTCTCTGCTCTCCTGTTATACTCATAACTAAATTACATAATGAAAAGATAACGCATTGCAGTTCATGTCAGTTGTTGCTTGGCACACGCCACAAGCAAACTCCTCTCTTCCCACCATGAAAGATTGACATGGCTACAAATCTAAACCTCTGTTCTGCACAGTGCTACAAACCACTGGTGGTTTGTCTCAGGTGGGAGGATATCACATCCCAAAACACTCATGGAGCAGAGGTCCCCTCATCCTGCCAGCACTTGATTAGCAGAGGGGTGGAAGCTGCACCACTCCCAGCCTTCCCCAGTCATGACCAGTGGCCAGAGAGGATGATGTGGTGGTCAGTTCCCATCACCTGGAAAGCACCAGCTCCCCAGAGGAGGCCAGAGCCACCTGGAGGCACCAAGGACTCTTTCAGCAGCTCAGAGAAGGCAAAGCTGGCATGGCACAGCCTCACTAAAGGCACCAGAAGCCCCAAAGAGGCAGCATAGGCATCTCTGTTTCTGTTCAAATTCCTGACAGCACCATCTACACCCATAGCCACATCCATGTTCTTCTGTCAGACCCAGGCTGGAAAGTGACCCTGCTCATTCCTGGGAGATGCAGCACCATAGTCAGACTGGAAAACACCTGGAAATTGAGGCAGATGGCTCCTTGGAGTGCTGGGTTTTAGACTGCAGGGCAGGATCACCCATGCCCAGCCACACCAGTGTTCCAGGGATAAACCTTTTATGGCAAACTCAAGGGATTTGATAGGATCATATCAGGACATTGCTTTTACCCACAATCTGGGCTCACTTGTCTAAGGGTGAGAACAAGCCACTTCCTCCTTGCAAAAGGTGCTATGCAGTCCAGTATCCTTTCTCACAGCTAAGGTGGCTTAGGTGTCACAAAAAAATACAGATGGATAAAGATGGGTAAAACTAGACCATCACCCTGCATCCCTGCCCTACACCTCAGGTCAGGCAAGGCACCAGAGCAGGGCTTGGTGAGCTGCTGGTGCACATGGATGTACTTACACATTCCAACAGGAACAAGCTTTGTGCCACTGTCCTACAGCCACTCCTGGGGTGACTTACAGATGAATGTCCTCATGATCTCTGTGCCCTTTACCACCCAAGTCAGCTTTAGTCAGCATTAACTGGTTATCACCTTTCCTTTATTTGTCTGTGTATAAATTTGAAAATAAGCCTGTACTTCCTGTAAAAGCCAGAAAGAGACAGTTATTAAATAGCAAAACTTAAACAGTTCCGAAACAAGGTAGAAAACAGATCTTTTTATTTGGAACAAAATGAATCACGGGGGAAAGGAAAAAGAAAAAAAAAAACACCAAAAAAAGAATAATAGCTGGGCATGAACACATAGAGTTAAAGGAAGGGCACAGGCTGCATCACTTCACTCCTGACCTCCCAGTAACAGAAACTTTTGCCCTGTTGCTGAAAGGCACTTTCAAAGGTAAAGGACAGAAAACCAGCCGTGGTTCAATCTGTCTCACAAAGACCTCTCACATTTCTATGGGAAAAATCCTTCCAGGGCTGGGATCATAATAGTGGTGGTGTTCACAGCTGCTGGGCACCCCCAGCCCTCCCAGGGCAGACAGAAGGAAGGCAGCACTAGGATAAGCTAGAGCTGGGATGCCCCAACCCAGCAGGACAAGGCTGGCCCAGCTCTCTCACCTCAGCACTGAAACATTGCTGTCTTCTCCAGCGCAGCTCAGAGCACTGCTCAGCCTTTGAAGCATGTGCTGGAGTCGACTGTCCCCTCCTGCCCCTGCCAGAAAGTGCAGAAGTGAAGCAATGCTGACTATGTCCCCCCATTTTGGTGACATTCACCCAGCATTGCTGCTTCTGCACTGCCACCCCAAGCACTCTGTGTCACCTTTCTGTAGTTCAACTCACAGCCTTTGAGGAATGTTTATACTGAAAAGAGTTAGAACAGCACCGTAAGGAAAAGAATTATCACCTCCCTCTTACCGTGGAAAATCTGGTTCCTACAGCAGACAGGCTGAATCACCACCAACACAGCACACAAGGTCCAAACATCTTCTAAAGAGAGTCACAGGACAAGGAAACAACGAGAACAATCACCTATGGCCGGGTGTCACTGATGCAGAGCCTTGGCAAGTACACAGAGATGAAGGACTCCCAGGTAAGCATGCAGCCATCCCACCAGCTCCCTGGCCTGGGAGAGAAGCTTTCAGTTTAGTCTGGATTCTGCTGGGGTGCTCACAGCCCTCGTTGGGATGGCATTCACCAGGCATAGCTTAAATCCATTTCCCAAGGGATTCTCAGTGTCAGCACAATATAAAACAGGGACAAAATGACAAGGGAGGAGAGGAATGCAGTACAAACCTCCCCATCCCTTTTGGTCCCAGTCTGTATCATCTCTGCTTTTACTGCCATGCCTTTCTAGCCCAGCAGGCCAATTTAACACTGAAATCAATTCAACACTTCACTCTGACTACTAAAATTGTCTTATACAGTAAATACCTTGCTCTGGTAGCACATCCTACAGCCTCCCTGCAGCCTGACAGCCCTGCAGTCCCTGGCAGCTTTGCTGGGTCTCATCTACCTGCTACCTGAGACAGAGCCCCTGCCCTCTCCTCACCACATCCTTCTTCCCTGCAGGTCTGCCCCAGCTGCTCCACAGACACACCTCCCCTGAGCAGAACAGCACGTGAGTAGCAGCAAGACTTACCTAAGAGATTCTATAAATTGCTGCTGTCTGTGCAAACAACACAGCCCCAAACAAGCCTACATGCACAGGCAGATGGCCAGCTTCATCAGCTTGCAGTAGCTAAACTATTACACTAAAGGCACTAATGCTTGCATTGATAAACAACCTCAGCATTAAAATCAAGGTTTCTGTCAAAAATTGCAGCCCCAAGCCCCAGCCCCCCTCCTGCTGCAGGCAAGCAAGTGACAGCACTGGCTTAACCCAGGAGCAGCCCAAGCAGTCAGATTCTGGTGAAAGGTAACCTGTACCCTCTGTCATTTGGGGCACCAAGAGGTGAGCAAAGCCAGCACCACCCCAGCCCTGCTCACAGCATTTGCAATTCAAATTTCAAGCCCCCACCACTGCTCCTGCTCCAGGCAGCAAGAGGTGAGGGCCAAATCACAGGGTCTGGAGCTCAGAGGAGCAACTCAGATAAGCACCCAGGGCGGCAGATACCGAGCTGAGACCTCCTGTGAGTTTCCTTGGCAGGCCCCGTGAAAAAAATGCCCTGAAGTCTCCTGAGAAGAAGTTTTCTCAGGAAATTTCTGGCAAGTCCTTGGTTTCTGCCTGGGACTGGCAGGCCACCTCAACCTGCCTGTATTGCCTGCCCCTGGCTGGCAAAGACACAGCAAGGCAAGGGGTGGGCAGGGAGCAGGAGGAGCTGCCCATCTCATTCCAGGCTGTCCCCTGGGGCTCCTTAGTTGTGCTGCAGCTGTTATCAGGCAAAGCATCAAAGAGCTGCCCACTTTTGTTTGTTAGTGAACCTGTCAGGCCACGTGTGTGCTTTTCTCTGTATTTTCTTTTCTCTTTTTAAATGAGGTCAGAAGGTCTGACACCTCAGACACGGTGAGACTATGGGATGCAAAGGACAGGTGTCACAGGCTTCAGGGTGGAACAGCAAGCACATCAGGTCAGTCATCAGTTGGATCTGGGAAACAGTCTGAGGCATCTTCCTGGCTTTCCATATCAACTATGACCTCAGGATCCCTCATTTCCTCAGCTTCTATCTGCACTGGTAAGTTTTCTTCCACCAGTGGCTGGGCCTCAACGCCTTGACCAAGCTGGGCAGCATCTGGAAAAG
This sequence comes from Trochalopteron elliotii, assembly GCA_024734555.1. Taxonomy (NCBI): domain Eukaryota; kingdom Metazoa; phylum Chordata; class Aves; order Passeriformes; family Leiothrichidae; genus Trochalopteron; species Trochalopteron elliotii. Next base: position 3,991,733 of record JANPWX010000020.1, read on the forward strand.
GGAGAAATGGTTTGTAAGTGCCCACACTGTGGCTCACCCTCATGGAAATTCTCCCCCTGGTCCATAATGCTGCAGGCTGCCTGATCCACTCAGTCCCCTCGCCCCAGGCATCTGCAAGTCAAATTTCAATTTTCTCTGTAGCTACTCATTTACTGAGCTATCCATGATGCCTCAGGGCACTTTGGTACTGAAACTATCCAACTTCTTAGTAACAAAGTACTTTAGTACTGTTAGTACCAAACCTTTAGTACCAAAACACTAAAGCCAAATCTATTCACTTACATCTGAATAATTAAAGCTGGCTAACAGCACAGATTTAGTTCTCACCTACTTTCCACACACATCTCTGCTTTTTACTTGTTTGTAAAAAATCTAAATATGGGCTACTTTTTTATATTCAAACTTATAATGTTTGAATTTTTTATTAAAAGCTCTACACTTGAAGTATATTAATATTAAACAATGACCTGAAAGACTTTTTTTCCTCTTACTTGCTCTATGTTCATGAGTAGCATTTAGTATTTTGAAAGCAGAACAAAGAGCATCCAAGGTTAGACATAAAGCAGAGCAGAGCTACAGGACGCTCTGCACAGTACAGTGAAGGACATCAGAAATGCAGTGCTGAGACCAGGCTGTGACCTATGTAATGTTGCTCCAGTTCATGATGTCTCTGCTAAACCTGCTTCAGCTGATGATGGTGCATTACTAGGCAAGGCATTGTCAGCATTTGTGTTTGGGAAGGAAAACTGAGGGAAACATAATGCAAAAAGTGGACTATTAATATCAAGCACTTACAGAACAGGACATTTTGGAAGGGTTTTTATCACAGCACTCTCTTGACCATATTGTGCTAAAGCTGTGGGGGTTTATGCTCGATCTCTTTGAAGAATTTAAAATGTGACCATATTCCCACTCCAGTCTCAATTTAATAAAACACACAAGCCTCTGGCTTTGATGAGATTTAGCTGTATTTACAGCTCAGCATACTGGCTCCTGCTGATGATGTCCTGAAGATGACTGCTTACAAAAACAATGCCGAGTTCTATAAAACGTTACTGATGAGAAGGGGAGAGGGGTGAGAAAATAGCAGGAAAACTGCTGGGTTTTGGGGGGGGTTGCTGTTTCAGAGGTATCTGTTTTAGCACAGGAGATACTGGAACAGCCAGCCTGCCGCCTGCTGGCAGCACCCTCTGTGGGATGCTTGTGGGACGGCCGCTTCTACCTCTCACGAGTGAGGTACTGAAAAACGCCCTGCTGCAGCTCCCGGAGAAGGTGCAGCACCTTCCCTGTGCTGGCGTGTCCTAGAGCCCTCTCTACTGTCACCTCCACCCCCACCAGCCACACACAGACACTGTGTCTCTCCTAAACAAGGTGTTTGTCCAACTGGACTCACCAGGCTTCGGAGGACGGTCAGTTTGGGCAGCTTGAGCCTCGACACGGTCTCCGTTGGGAGGGCTCTTCGTGCCTTCACCAGACACCACTGACATTGTTAATCCATCGTCCTTCTCCTCCTCTGTGAAAGCAAACCCAGAGATTTGAAGGAAGAAGCCTCCCACAGCCCCAGCCCCGGCAGGTGAGCTGTGAGGACAGACCCCCAAGGTGTGTTTGTGTCCCCTCCTGACTGCTGGCCCTGCTCCCAGAGCAGACAGATGCCGAGAACGGAGGGTCACTGCCAGCCTGCCAGAGACCTGCATGGCCATGCTGGCAGCAGCACAGCTTGAGCTGGCATGGGCAGATTGCACTCAGGGACTTGTGCTGACAGAGGACTGCCATCAGAGACCTTCAGGTCATTTCGGGATCACACACGAATGAGGCTCAGTTTTATTGCCCACAGGAAAGGTTTTGCTGTGTTTTTTCTTGTTTGTTTGTTTGTTTGTTTGTTTTTCTGGCCAGGAGCACAGGGTGAGGGCACAAGTGTGAGGTGAATAGAAGAAACGTGAGGTTTCATTCAAGACCCTGCCAGCCATAGAAACTGCCTATCAGCAAACAGACTTCTGCTCCAGCAGGTCAAGGGAGGACAGGCTGGAGGACAAGCAGCCACCCAGCTGAGACCAGGTTACTCTAAGGCCACATCAACTCCAGCCTGCACAAACGCAGTCCTCTCCAAATTCAATCACAGGCATTCCCCACTCACCTGAAGGCACTGGGATGAATTTGTGTCTCCTCTTCATGCAGCAACATATGGCTGCAGGCAAAGCCACCACCAGGATAAGCACCCCCGCTGCACACCCTGCCAGGATGTAAATGAACCCCGGGTACTGCAGCAGATCTGCAAGAAGGACACAGCATTGTTAAGTACCATGGTGGACAAGCTCCTTTCTCCCAGTGGGAGAAACCCTGCAGCCAGATTGGAGCTTGTTGCTTGTTGCTTTCCTTTGGATCAGGGCAGCTGTGAACTGTGGCACTTTGTAATTTATGTCACATCATTTAATTATGGCATGGAATTTTTCATTAGGAGAAGAGAGCCGTGCGCCTAAGCTGTGTGCATTGGCTTCTGCCTGCTCTGATCACTGACGTCTAAGGTAATCTGTAAGATTTAATCAAATTTAACAGAGAATGTGGTGGTTTGAAAGATACTACATTTCAACAAGTTGTATGAAAACGGGCAGCTGAGGAGAGAGACCCAAGGCAGCACCTCCTGCTGAAAGAAAAGTTGCAGAGTCTGCCCTCAGAGCTGGTATCAGACAATCCGCTTAGGACAGTCATGTCCTAAGAGCCAGTCTCAGAGCCCGCACTGCCTCAGGCACCAAAGACTGCGGCCACTCGAGCCAGAGCTGTCGGAAAAAAATCCTTTCCCGGCTCCGCTGCTGCTCGGGGGAGGATTCCGCTCCGTTCCCCTGCCCGGCCGGGAGCGTGCGGGGCACCCAGCGGGAGTGAGGGCTGCAGATGGCCGAGCAGAAGGGCAGCGCAAGGCAGAGGTAATTCTCACCCGGCTCAGCAGCCCTTGCTCAGGGTGGCTGTGGCGGGGCAGACCCGCAGGTTCGCTGCTGCTGAGCAGGCAGCTGGTAGAGGGCATCGCAGACTTGCACAAGAGAGATCCATCCAGGCTCGCTCCTTCACTGGGATTATCTGCTTCAGCTTGGGGCAGCCTCAAGGAAAACTCTTCTTGCCACATACAAAAAAAAAAAAAACCGCCCCATAAAGCTCCACTTTACAACATAAATTCCTTAAAACTCCTTAGGTAAGCCTGTGCCATCCCTTTCTGAATAATTTAACTCCTTTTCAGCAGCACACATGCCTGCATAGCACAGCACAGCACTGCAGCAACCAACAGGCTCATTTGGAGCTTATTTTCAAGCCCTCAAAAGCACTAATTGCTCCATATCTCCAGAGACCAGGAAGAATTTTAAATGTTCCAGGCTATACTACACACCATCATACTCCACCTACTCACCAGGACGCAGGTGCTCATGGTATTTTCAGAGTGCTTGTTCCAGTCTTTCTAAGAACAATTACCAAGTTCAAAAAAACAAAAAAATCCATATTCAAAATTAAAAACTTTCAGCAACTCAGAAACAATTTCCCTAATTATTTTAGTTGATGAAAGCTTACAGAATATTGCCAAAAGTATTAATACAAGTTGGAAATTCTTTTCCTGATTTTTTTTTCTAATAATTTGCCCCTTGTTAATAAGGTCTTTTTGAGATAAAATATTGTGTTAAAAATAAGCAATGAACAAGTAATTAATCAATAAAAGTCTTTTTTATATGTTGATTTCTTAACTTCTGAATCCTGTGTGTTCAGAGCCCTGTGTTGCCTGGGAAGTTTATGGCATCTCTGCCAAATTGTTTTTTGGTAATAATTATTCAAAATAATTTCATCAGCCAACACGTTGCCCAAATGGATGTTTTTACATAGATCATATACCTACAGTGGGAAAACTAAAATAAGCCCTTTGCCTGGAGCAAATAATAACCCACAAAAATAATTAGTTAACCTTCAATTAAATTAAATGAACCCTTTTCCCTCTTCAAATCATTTTACTGGTATCCAGAATTGCTTTAATTCACTTTTTACAAATGTGGTTGCATTTGGTGACTAAAAAATGGAATCGCTGTCATTTTTTTTTTCAGACCCTTCCAAATATGTGTTTATGTGCTTGTCCATCCCTAAAGAAATATCACTAAATTCCCTCATGAGCTTTCCAAGAGGAAATGGGGAGCAGATATCGCACCCAGGGGACTGGGCAGCCACCCAGGATCAACCATGAAATCTGTCAGCACTTGTGTGATTTATCCCAGGGCTTGGATGTTCCCGTCCTCATTCCCCAGTGCTTCGGCCAACTTGGGTCTGACTACACTGAACAGCCTCCAACCAATTTCACTGGGCAAAATTCAGATCACTTCTCCACAGCCACAAATGCCAAATCTGCACAGATTGGCCAGTGGAGCCACCAGGACCAGGCACGGACAGCCCACAGCATTCCTGCTGAACACCACCACACTGGACACAGGCTCCAGGTCAGGAGGGGTGCTTTCACACCAACTACATGCCAACCACAGAAGAAAAAACAGTACCTGCCATGGAGCTGGAGTGTCCCACACAATTTCTAAAGTGCTACAGTACAGTTTCTCTAGTGGCAAAAGTCATTAAATTCATTACAGCAAAATTAGTCCAAAATCTTATGGTTAAGTTATGCCTGTAGCTTTGATAACCATCTTTGCTGCCAGAGAGGAGAAGAACCTTCACTACTGGAGGTGCAAATTAAATGATACCCAAGGATCCAGATTTCTGTCTCATTAAACTCTGGCCTTATTTAAGCAGAATACTCAGCATTTATGAATAGTTTGCAAAAGGATCAAGTCCCAGCCTTCTCACAGTCTTGCATGTCTGCGCCAGGATATGGGGGGGAAAAATCCCTACATTCCATAGGTAAATGACTTGTGTCTTTACCCACTTCTGATGGATGGGGCTGATGGAGAGACATATGTACAGACCAGAAAATCTTTTGTGCTCCTGGACTAGATAAGGGGAAAAGAGATGAGGCAAAACACCTCAACTGAGTCCAGCAGCAACAGTGCTGAACTAGTGGAAGGGTTTTTATGGGGATGCACAGAAACTGGAAGGCATCTGGGTCATGGATGCGTGTCAGAGTAGAAGCAGCCTGTGTTTCTAAAGCAACATAGAGTATCAGTGCACAGGAGGGTGCAAATCTCCATCACCAAAAAGTAGGAAAAGAGACAGATGGAGATCCATCCTTGCTGCAGAGCTGGGTAAAAGGACCTCCTCAACAAACTTATCCCATCTGTGTCATTCCAAGGAACAAGAGGGAGGAGGAAATTAAGGGGTCACTTTTTAAAGGCAGATTTGATAACTCTGGAAGGGAGATGCCAGAGGACAGAAGAGTTTGAGATTTTGAGGACACCAACAACCCCTCACTTTGCTGCTGCAAGAGACCAAAAAGAAGATTTTCTGGAGATGCTGTTACTCACCGTAGCTGCAAGACAGCATAATGGGCCTGGTCCTCGTGACACTGTTCCCCTTCAAAACTTCACACACAAACTCCCCAGGCTCAGTTTTGTCCAGATGAACCTTCTTCCCAGCATCCTTGATGCAGGCCCCCTCAGCTTTCAGGTGGGTGCCATTCAGCAGCCACCGAAAGACCAGGATCTCATTGTTGGCCACGTTGCAGGACAACTCTGCAGTCCCATCAGGGAAGCACTGGATGCCAATGGTCGGCTCTGGTCACACACAGCATGGGGCAATGGGAACAGGGAGGAAAGAGAGAGGTGAGAAGAGGACTCAGCAGTGAACACGAGCTGAACAGAAGCTTCTCTTATCAGCAATCCCAGTAATACCACATTTACTGTACCAAGGGAGCACAGAAACCAGTAACCAGACTCTTGAGTACCTGTACACAACCCTGAAATGCTCAACAGTACCCACCCCAACTCTGCTAGTGACCCTTGGTCCCTGTTTTGGGGATGCCACCAAGATCTGGCATCTTTTCATTTTCCTAATTGGCATAGAAAAAACATTAAAAGCCCTCGGTCTGAGAGGATGGTGAAAACATCCAAAGCATTTGCCAGCCAGAGCCCTCTGTAATCAGCAGATAATTGTAGCTTTGGAGGAGTCTCAACCCTCCCCTCCACCAGTTTGTCCTTTCTCTGTCACTCTGCCCCTTCTTTCATTTTAGAGAGGAACTAGTGCAAATCATGGCCAACATGGGTACAAACATAGGACACCTGCAGTTAGATACTATACCTAGATTGGGACATTTTAAAATGAATCAATAAATCATTGCTCTTGCTACATTTCCCTGAATTTCTCACTTTCAGTCTACTACAAGGAGCAAACCTATTTCCTACATTTGCCACTTTGTAAATACAAAGTAGATAGAGAACTGGTATGGTTCTCTGGCAGCAGAAGTAACATTGAGAACATCCATCCATGGAAATAAAATCAGAAATCACTTTCTTGTTCTAGGACATTGTCTTCAGTTAAAATTCCCTGCCTCCAGGAACATGTTGGCTGTGGAAGTTTTTCCCCGCCTTAGGGGTGGTAACAGAACAAAAGGAGGAGGCAAATGTTCCCAAAGTAAACCCACTGAAATGGAGGTTAAAACCAGGACACTTCTGCAGTCTTTGTCTACTTCCAGTCTAAGCCCCTGCTCTTCATACCAAGGAGTCACATCTTTGACCTACTGTGCACAGCAGTTCCGCCTGTTTGCACCCAAAAGGTGCAAGGGTTCATTTGTCTTCACTGAGACCAGTTTGCTCAGACATTTTCATTACAGTTTCGTGCACTTCAATTTATCTTAGAAGCCTGTGTAAGTGAAAGCCCTGCAAAAGAAGCAGCGGTGCTGAGGACCAGAGCAACCCTCTCTGTCTGCCTGGAGCACTGTTCAGCAGGAGGACAAACCCTCCTAAGCCTTCTCCATATTAACCCAAGCAATGAGCTGGATCCTGTACAGAAGTGACTTTGTTTCTGTCTTTGCTGCCTGCAGATGGATGAGCGGGCACACAAAAGGGAGCAGGAATTCTGAGGCCACAGGGGACAAGAGGGAGACTGGCATGGTTCCCAGAGGCACCTATAGCTCCTGCAAGCTCAACCAGTTTTTTTTGAAAAATCTCAAGGCACCAGGCTTCCAACCAGGTTCACAAGTTCAAAAGCTTTTTGTTGCTAAGAAGGCCACTTACCAAACACTTCCAGTGTAAAATATCTGGCGGTGTCCTGAAAAACAAATCCGTATTTTCCTTCATCGTGTTTCTCCACACTCCTCAGCACTAGGGAGCCATTCTCTAAGTTCAGCCATCTACTGGCAGAAGTGCCACACTTGGCCAACAAAGTATCATCTAGGACAGTTGTAGAGCATTTCTTATCCTCCTTGCTCATGCTGGAGAAGTTCTGCAGGCTTTGGATTTCCAAAGAAAAGACTGCTGAGTCGCCACTGAGCGCACCAGTCCAGATGGCAGAGCCTGAAAGAGAGCAAGCTTGCCATGTCCATCCATCCCCTCCTGGCTGCCTCCCAGGAAGGAAAATGCCCAGGTGAGACATAAGAGGGACAGACTCAACCCTAGGGACAAGTTGGATCACCAGTGACTGAAAATCAGATGAGTGGGACACCTTCTAGAAGGTCCAACCTACCCCACTTCAACAGCACAGGAATGGCGTGCACACCATGCACACAGGGAAACAAAAACAAAAGGCTGAACAGCTGGTCTTTCATCCCCTTAAATTTAAGATGATGATCTACCAGCTCCCTGTCAGAGATGAGAGAGTGTGCAAAGAAAGGTCCTCAGGGCATCAGTGCCGTGGACCTTGCACAGAGGATAGCAGAAACAACAGCTAAAAGTACACAGCTCCTTTCATCCAAAGAGTAAGGTCACAGTTTTAACTCGACCAGGTCTCACAGTACACTTGCACAGTATTAAGTTAAATCAGAGATGGGTAAATGGCAGGGTTACAGCAGCTTGGGGACTAACCCAAGGTCACACCGAGTGTTGGGAGCTGGACCACGTTGCTCTCCAGCCAGCACTCTGCTTGCAAGGACCTTACATTCCCCACTGAAAATCTTCTACAGACACAGGACACTCAGAAAGTACAAGATTGTTAGTTATTGCCCATTTACTCGAAAAATAATCTATCTTACTTTGGTCTGACTTCCCCTTTCATGCATTAGCAGCTACACTATTTGATGTCGCCCCAAACCTGGTAGCGTCCTTAAAAGATCTTGGAGCAAAATTAGGGTGTCTGCTCATCTAGGCAAATCTGTGCCAACCCCATAAAGAAAAATCCTACTTACCTTGAGTAACAGTTATTATCACCAGCAAGCAGAGCAGAGTAAAAGGAGAGCCGAAATCCATTTCAAAGAGCTCCTTGCATCATATGCTGAGGAGACGATCTGGCTACAGAGCTCAGTGAATATAATGCTCAGGAAATGATGTCAGAAGCAAGTGTGGAGAAAAAAAAAAAAAAGAAAAGAAACTCCATAGTGGACAGATTAAATGATGTTTCAAAATAGACCTGCAAGGTTTTGGGTGACTGAACTCAGGCAGAGCCAACACAAGCCACAATGTGCTCTGCAAAGTCCCGCAGCTCAAAGGTAGCTGCAAGTGTGAGAATAGGGCTGAGAGGTGAGGGGAGACAAAAATATCTCCTGCCCAGCTCACCCCATTTAGGAAGAAGCTAATGCCAAGAGCGGCAAAGGAGTAACACCTGTTTCTTTTATCCTTTTCTAGTTTATCAAAGTACAGCATCTCCACCCAGGGAGGAGAAATCAGTCCAGTCAGATAAAGCACTGCACATGAAAACCAGCTGATTTTCTGAAATACTAAAAATTATAATTCCTTGACATCTCACTAGCAGGAAGGAGGTGTGGGACTAGGCTCTCCCTCTGTTCCCAAAGGCTGTGTTGCCAATGTGAACTTTTCCAGGTTCTTTCAGTGACTGAGTGGTACCTGCCATGCAGGAAAGGCCCCATACAGCCACCCCAGGCAAAGCTTATGGGAAGTTAAGTTGCACTGCAAAACTAAACTGAATGTAGCCCAAAAGCCACCCCAGCTTTGCTTGGAGTGCAAATCTCAGAGATGAGACTGAAAAGCCAATCCTGAAGAAACACTGTGAACCAGTTATCTGGAGAGCCAGGTAGGGCCAGATACTTTGCACGTTTTGAAATGGCTTAAAGCACACTGTGTGTTGCACCAAATGCCGAGGTGGGTTACACAAGCAGCACAGTAGGAACTGTCTGGCTCACTGGAGGAAGTAAACTGGTATAGCTTTAGAACCAACATCTGGATGCTTTCAGATGCTTAGCAGATGTGCTGGGGAATAACTACAACAGCTGGGTTCAGGATGCAGCTGGGAACCCCATACTGTTGTGCTGTTTCTCTGGACAGACATGGACACAGCCCCTTAAGGAAGCTCCACACTGTGGGTTCACATGTACACACATATTTCTGAGAAATGGGTAAAATCCTTGTGTTGTGGTCTGCACTGTTTTTCAAACAATCTGGCTATGCTGGAAAAATTCAACATTTCAGCCACTCTGACTTCAATTGCATTTCACCTCCTGCTCTCAGTGTCCCAGACTTACAATTTGGTTCAATGCTATCACAGCAATATGCTGTCTTTATCATATGTGCATAGGACAGGCCTAAATTGATCTAAGATGAGACAGAAATAGACTCCTCTGAGAAAAGCAGTGAAGTGAGTCTTCAGACACTCACAGCAGTGCAGAGGAAGGGAGAGAGAAAAAAGTATTTACAGTAAGAAACACTTTCATTTCCTTCTGTGCTGCTGAAATAACATGAAGAAAATCTCTCTCAAATACCACTGCAAGACTGGGGCTAACCATCTGCCTCGGATGTGCACATTCAACTTCATTTCTCCTTCATGCTTGAAGGGCAAGCTGGTAGAGGTTAGGGTTGCAGTGCTGTGGTGGAGACACGAGACAGAGCAGACAGCATGTGGAGGGTCGCTTGTGAACAGCACCCCAAAATGTCCAGAACCTCAGCAAAACCAGATGCAAAAGGGGTCTGCATAAAGACTAATCCAGCAAAAGTTCACCTTCTCTTCCAGCCAATGAGAGCAGAGCCCATTTACACATTTGCAGTAAGATCCAAGAAAAATATGGCCTTTCTGCTGCCGCTCTGCTGTTCCAGAAGTGACTCTGCACGGCTGTGACATTGCGGTGTCCTGCATTTCGTCTCCCTCTCACTGACTCCAGGGCAAATGAGTACATTTATGAGTTCAATATTCCTGCCTGCAAGTGCCCCATACATCACACAGTACATGAAGTCCCATTAGGCTTCTTCTGTCCCTCACATCCTCACTAGCTTAAAAAAAAGAAAACAAACCCAAAAGGAATCACAGCCAGGATAAAGATGACAGCACACACACAATCTGTGTTGTCATCAATTAGCAGCCTCTTTTAAAAGCATCACTCTCAAATTTCACATGTAATGAAACTGTTAGATGAGATCTGGCATTAATTTCTAGAATTGGCTAATGAGCACTCACAGCACCCTTGGCTAGGCAGAGAATTCAGTTCCCCTTTTTATATAAAGACACAGAGTTTTGTGTGATTACTGCAGACAAAAAACACCTTGTAAGGCTTAACAGAAATCACAAGTAGAAAAAGGGGGGAGGGAAGGTGGACCAAATAAAAAACCCAAGGATTTGTATTTGGAAGGTAAACTAAAACTGTTTTTACTTGGTGAGCTGCAAGCTCACAGGGTCATTTTGCCCCTTCACACTGAAGGCTTAATGAAAGAGGAATGGAGATTCATTCATTCCATACATGGCATGAGGCCTTGATGGAGCAGGGGAGATGGGAAAACCTGAGCTTTCCTAGGAAAGCAGGAAATAACCCATGAAATATTGTGGAGAAATCTGTACATATCGACTCTGCACATCTCCCTTTCCACAGGCTGGTAAGCATAGGCAGCACACCTATTTTTACTGTCATTAACAGATGCCAGTGGTCACTGGGGAAATACACAGGTCCAGATTCACCCAGAGGTAGCCAGGAGAGTAAAACCAGAAACTCAACACATGCATTTTCTTTAAAATGGGCTTTGAGTGGCTCACAGGAGAATTTGTCTGTGCAGCCACAAGGCAGGAATGGGGCACACACCTGAGAAATGCTTCTGTGTGGGATAGCAGGAGCCCAGAGGCTGATGAAGATTCATATTCATATGAGCTCTTTCTTTGTTACATTAAACTAGCCAGAGAGCTAAGCTCATCTTCAAGATCTTTCTTGATCATAGCAATAGAGATAGCAAGCAAAAATAAAAGCAAATGCTAACGTCAGAGCCTCAACTACAGATGATATCTCCATGACAGGGACATTTTAAGAAACCCACAAATTAAAAAAAAAAAATAGGAGGGACATTGTAGAAACGTGCTGAGATCAGAAACTGCTACAGAAAGGCTCCAGACCTAATAGTGGACAAGGTACATGTGGTTTTCTCCATCCTGGAGTACCTCTGGGGAAGGCACAGCCCAACACTTGCAAGAGTCAGGGTCAATAGGAATGCACTCTCTTCTTCAGAGCACCCATGGGTATTTTCATCTTTCTCTTGCTAAGAGATGGAAGGAACATCCAACACCCTACAAACACATACAGTTCCTCTGACTTGGCTCTCCTAGCATGGCCCATGATGACAAGTGAAAAAGAAGAGCCCATACATGGGAAAAACTGCTAGAAATGACACCATTTATATTTAGCTATGTGCAGAGTGAAATGCTTTGCGTTCGCTTGAAAAAAGAAAGAGAAAAACCCAAACCAAAAGGTTTATTATTGCAGAGCTAGTCAGACATATGGGTTCAATCTTGTCACTACATGAACAAGGCTTAACTGAAGGAGCACATTCCTCTTCTTCCTTGCTTTGTCTTGCCTCATTTTGAGGGGAAAGCAGACTTTGCTAAACCCCAACTTGGAAGGTGAACTTGGGAAATTTCACTAACATTGCCACCTTCAAACTAATCATAAAAGCATTATTTACAGAGGGAAAGAGATTTCACAGGTTAAAATTCTCTGCAGGATTCACTGAAGAGTGTCTCAGCATTACATCAGCTGTGGTAAGGAGAAAGTTAATGCCAGGCTCATTTAAGAAAATCTTCAAATTCAGTGCAGAATGGGGACAAAAGCCACCAGAACAGCTTTACAACCACAAGATTGCAGGTGGTGGTGACAGGGATGCCCTGTCTGTCACACTCCAGCACATGAATAACCTAATGTGACAGTCAGAAGACTTGAAAAAGAAGCAAGAAACACACTTTCTGCCTTCTCCTGAAGCTTTGTTACCACACACAAGAAACTGCAGTCACTGATACCTGCAACAAATTAAAGCATTCAAGAGCCTTAAAAAGTTCATTTTAAGCAGCAAAGAATATTCTTTGACTAAAAAAAACAACCAAAACCCCTAGGTCATTTAACTTTGTATTACTTACTAGAAGTGCTTAGAAAATGCAGACATTTGGGATAATGGCTGTCTTGACAACAGACTGAAATTCATTGTAAGGGCACAAGAACAGCACTGAAAAAAAAATTTAGGAGATCCACAAACTGAAAGCAGATGAAAAATAGTGTTTTATAGGATCAAAGCTGGAAACACAGCTTCAGCATGCCAAGTAGGACTTAAAAGGCAGATTGAAAAGTCCTTGGTCATGACAGTCTTTAACAAGGTAACTCTGGCTGGGGCCAAAACAGCAAATAATTGAGGCCTTTTAAGACTAGATTAAATTTCTGCATACCCTGAAATTGTGAAATGAGTAAGATTTTGAGAAAGTGCAAGCATGGAGGCACTTACCCCACAAAATGAATGTCTGATCATGCTCTGAAAGCAAACCCTGGACCCTGGGCAGTGCACAGATCCAGCTGACACTCACCCCTGGTTCTTTCCTCTAGAGCCCTTCTGCATACATATTTCTTTTTATCTCCTCAGAGACTGAAATCTGGGTGTATTTATCAAACATTTGGATCTCAGGGTTTCTCCAGTAATACAAGTCATTTAAAAACGGTAACAGACTGGAATGTTTTTGCAGCCAAGGTTGTGTTCAGAATTTGAATATTCCAGTCACATAACACTTGTGCCGGGCCAGTCTCAATTTATTTGGCCTTTACACCTCATGTGCATTAAAGCAACAGGAATACAGGTATAGCATCAGGCCATTTAAGTCTCTGCACAAATCTTTGATGTCTTGAAGGCTTTGATTCATTCTTTCTTCTTTCCCTGATGATTGAGGGTGGTACAGAGAACACAACTTTTCTCTACTCCTAAGTTGTAGGCTTAGACATATCTTGGAGAGGTTTTGTTCAGTCTTGTGGTACCTTCCTGCCCTCTCCTGACAAAAAACAATCTCCCAAATACCCTCCCTGTTCTTTACTGAATTGTAATTTGGCTGGGGAGACTTGATAGCTTTTAGCTCTCAAAGCAACTCACCTTACATGTGTATTCCAATTTTCCCTATTTGTACTTGCCATTAGCACATCATCCACACAGTGTATTAATACAAAGTTATTGGTTAACTCTCCTCTAAATCTGCCTAGGATTTTCAAAAATAAATTTGATAATACTGCAAACCCTTGAGGAAATCCAGTCCACTTTTACTGTTTTCCTTCCCAGGTGAGGACAAAATTATACTGAGATTCTGGATGTACCATTATACTGAAACAAGCTGGGCACAAATCAATTACTGTACAACATTTTGCATTAGCCAGTATCATGTTTATAGTTGTTGAAATATCACAAACTAGAGTCCTGGACAAATCTATAAATTGATCTTCCATCTGAGCTTAATTTAGGTTTTTTAATCACCAAGATGGGAGTGTTACAGGGAGACTCACAAGGGAGAAAATCCTCAATTATTGGCCTTATACCTTCCCTTGGCTCCCAAGATAGCAGGTATTATTATAAGGAGGGAGGTTTGCCTCCCTCCATGTCAAGCTGTACTGGATTAGCTGACCTTAATAACCCAAAGGACACGTCTGAGTTCCTGGAGTATTTCTTTCCCCCTTCAGTCACATAACCATCATGATGCTTTGGTCCATTACCCACTGAGAGTCACAATGTGAACACACAAATTCCTTGTGGTGAACACTGCAACTGTGCCCGAAATTGTGCAACAAATACCTCCCCACCAAGTTTGCTGGTGCTGATACAAACAGCAAGGAAAGAATTATTATCAGACTGTGGATGTATCTGTGCCATCATGCCCTGGGTACAAAGGTAGCTCTACCTTCTATTCACACAACATTTACTTTACCCTTAATTGTTGATCCTTCGTGGGGGGTTGTTAATGTCAAATAAATTGTGCTGGTATCTATCAGACATGCCTTAAGTTTCATCTCCAATTTTTTTAATCTATAATTGGTTCACTCCAGTCCCCCAAGGGGATTACTTTTGTATCTCCTTCCACTGCTAGGGCTTGGGGGCCTGGTCTGACCATTGTTCATCGCTTTCATTCAGCTCCCGATTGATTTGATTTTCGCTTTGTTGCTCTCACAGTTCCTGTCTCAGGATCACAAGACATTCTCTTTCCAGTGTCTTGGTTTTATTGCAGCAATCCTTTGGACTTCTCCAATTTAAATTTCCATTTCCCTTATTTCCATTATTACACCTTTGTCCTGTGAAATTCCTGCCTTGCAGAGCAGCTGCTAACAAGCCAGCCTTCTCTTCCTGCTGTTTTCTCTTCTGCCTTATCTTAGCCTCATCCCTTAGATTGCACACAAGCGTTGCAATAATTAATATCTCCTCTATGAGGTTCCCATGCCAGCCCAGAAAACATTGGTTAAAATGATTAACATCTGGGGTCACTTGATCTACAAATAGGGAGACAAGCAAATACCCATTCTGCAGGGCTTCTGGGGTCATTCCACCACATAGTGAATGCCTTGTCAGCATTATTTTCCCTTTGTCCCATTAACCATTTCTTAAACCCTCCTCAGCATAATCTTAAGGCATCTGATCCTGCCTTGCTCTGGTAATAGGAACTGTCTGGCTCTGCCCACACAGTCCTACCATACAGCAGACTGTTCTCTATTTTCCTGCACAATCAACACTTTCTCTTTATGGGGTAAATAGAGTTTCCAGTAACCATCAAACATCTGACCAAAAAGGGTCACATGCAGTAAAAATTCCCCCAATCATTTTCTGAGCCTTTCACTCCAGACTCCTTCCTGGAGCCTGGGCATTTGTTGCTGCCAAACCACCAAATCTGCCAGACCAAATGGCACCACCACTGCTTGTGCCCCCACTGCTGCAGAAGGAATGAGGGGCTTGCACAGCTGTTGAAGGGAAAAGCAGAAGGTGCAGAAAGAGGAACAGAAGGAGTGATAGAGCAAATGGGAAGCAAAGGAAACAGAGACACATCTGCAGCAGCTGCCTGAGCTTGTATGAAGAGCAGTGACTAAGGAGATGCCTTGGTTTTGTTCTCATTCTCTACCTTACCTTGTATAATGGCCATTAGATCCATTGTGCCACCAATTATTCCAAACATACCAAAAACCAGTCTGAGCTGGGAAATGGTCTTCAACATTAGCATTAAACATGTTATGCAGTCATGGTTAAAACTGTCCACTGATGGCCCCTTTTGGTCTCTGCTCCCAAATGCAGTCTCAGCCAGACAGGTATCTCCATACAAATCCAGAGTTCTTTTTCTTGACAACCCATGGGTGCCCACCAATTTTGCTACAATTACTGCAGATTTCTGATAATGAAATACCTCTCACCAAACCTTGTCTCATTTCCAAATTGAATGAATTATGTAGAATTACAGAAATTCAACTTGGCACCAGCTCACCTCTTTCTGGTTGGGTCCCAGCACACTCCCTGTGGTAGAAGTAGATGAACTCACCTGTCCCACTGATCAGACACACCCCATGAGATGCCACAGCCAAACAGGGGATGATCTGGGTTAAAAATTCTGCTGCAAAATTGATTTGAGATGTTTGTTGACTGAGGAAGAAAGGGACACAAGAACAGAACTACAAAGTGTTTATTTCATGATCACGAGGCCCCTCCTTCATCAGGAGGGATTTAAGGAGTTTAGAAAAGAAAGATTAAACATGGTGATCTGACAGCACACAGACACAATTTTGCCCTCTCCTCTCACATTCAGGACCTTTACAGCATTTTCAGACTTGCAGTTCTGCATTGCCTTTGCCACCCCGTGGTTAATGCAGGCACAGCTCCAGACCTTCCCCTTTGACTGCCCAACACAAGTTGCAGTTTCTTAATCCTTCTCTTCAGAGCAACCTGCCAACATTCCACCTCATGGTTGTTACTGCCTCAAAATTCAGCAAGGATATTGTGGACAGTTTTGAAAATCAAAAGAAATCTCAAAGTAACAGTCACCCTTCAAATCCTCAAATCCTGGAGGGCTGCAGTAACTGAATTCTGCAGGAGAGCAGCCATCAAACACCAGCAAGGACAGTTTGTGACCAGTACCTGCAGTGGCAAAGCATTTTCACCCAAACATCATTACAACTCCCCCTGCAAAGCATTCCCATAAGAGTCTAACATGTTTTCCTCAGGTCCTCATTGATCAGTCTGGTGCTGGCAGGAAAACCACCAGTGTGGGGACTCACATGATGGTGGGGACTAACTACAGGATGCTCCATAAGTAATTATGCAAATCTGGCTGAGTAACATTCTCCATGAAGTAGTATGTTGTTTAAAGCAGAAAGCAAACAAAAATGTCTGTTCACAACTGAAGCCAAGTTTCTACAGTTACTAGATTTGTCTGTTTACTGAAAACGCAGAAAAAGTGCAAATTGAAACCTCAAGTCTTTGCCACATCTCTCAAGCAGAACATCTGAATTTCACTTCGCTTTACCCACTACCTCCATCACTTCCTAGAACTATAAAACACAGCAGGAAAGGAGCCCAAGAGGACACATCTGCTCCCTGGACAGCCCAGCTCACACGTGATGCTCGAGTGTTGCAGTGCTCAGCATTCCAATGCAGGGATCACTGCTGAACACACCTCACACAGCCACCTCAGGGTGCCAGCAGGGCCTGCTCCCTTTGCTTCCTGCAGATCCCATCCTGCTGTTGAAGGGAGAGGTTCTGTCATTTACCTCTGCAGAGTATATCCCAGTGTCATACTCCTGCATCCTGCCTAGTCTGAGATGGTCTAGGACAGCCTCAGAACTCTTCACATATTCCTCGTGGTACCAAAAGCATGAAGCATTTGTCCAAGCCATTTCTGTGTTTTCTTTTTTTCCAGCTGAAAGAAGTGCTTCAGCTTTGTCTTTGTTAGATTCAAGAATGTGATTCAAGAACCAATAAGTTCTGTAATTCCTTTAAATGTTTATGCTCCTGAGGGAAGAAAAACATATCTGCTCATTATTGGGATACATTCCACAGAGAGTGACCACAAGCAGGATTATTCCTTTTTATCTCTTGTTAATTGGAAATGTTCTTCCTTTACTATATTTATTTGAAATACTAGCCTGAAACCAATACAGAGAGATTCACTGTGAGTGCTTTAATACCTTACCTTGTAATAAAATAGCTTTTTTCATTTTAACAGCATTTCTTCCATCCCACATGCTTACACAGATTTTTCTCACTACAACAAGATGTGCAGGAGGGATGTACAGGAAACCACATATATTTGCTTTCTGAAATCTCCTACTACCTTAGCAGTACTGTCACAGAGGTTTACAAATTATCAACTGGGAGCCTGCACACAGCCAGGGCTTGCTGTTGAGAAGACAGCAGGTAACAAAAGAGGTCCCTGAACAGTTCCCCCACCATAAGAAGGTCCATTTCCTTGTCAAGATGAGGAAGCATTTTACTTGGACTTGATTTAAAAAGAGAGAATCCTACTGGGAGGTCACAAGTCATAGCAAGAGTGTATTTTGAATCAGCATCCATCAGATATATGAATGCCTAGGGACACATCTAGAATATTGTCTTTGACACTGTAAAAAACTGAAACAGTCATTTTTAACAGCTTCCCTACAAAACTGGATCTCGACAAATGCAACAGCTGCTATGTCAGAAGTGGAAACAAACCCTATCCTTTTGTCATAAGTTGAATTTGGCATGTCTGAGTTATACAATTACTGTAGTCTGAATGAAAATAACTCCCATACAAATGATAATTGCTTGCTTCTAAAAATCTAACTGCTTCTGGGCAAAGATTATTTTGTTCTGACTAGCAAAGATTCTGCCCACATTGAAACCACCTGCCTTAAGACATTTGAGTCCTTTAGCTATTTCAAAATAAGATAGGACACATTTCAAACAGCCTCCTGTTGGTCTATTCTGTGTTCCCATCCAAAGCAGAAGGAAAAAAATTCCCTGATTCCCATCTCCAGGAGCCAGAGTAAGAGCATTAACTAAAGGGCACAAAAACCAAGCCACCCCACACAGCAGCAGCATCAGAACCAATTTTCTACTTCACATTCTTGTATTGCTCTGGCTTGAGTCAGAGATGGCAAATTCAAGCCACTGAACCACAAAACAAAATTTTGCTTATGCTCCTCAAAATTTCCTTTGACATCCAGGGCTACCAGGAGGGCAGGGCAGCCAGAGTGCTTGGCTGGGTACTGACAGCATCAAGGGAGCAGTGCAGGGAGGAAACTCAGTCTCATCCTCTAGTCTGGCTGAAAAATGCTGGAACTAGAGGGGAAGGCACCTGGGAAGACAAGGGATAATTGGGAAGAGAGGCAAGTATTTATTTTTGTGGCTCCAACAGCCCTGAAACCACAAACAGTGGGGGGTGTTGAGACAGGGAAGCAGGAAGTCAGAACAAGGCACAACACTCAAACTTCAGTGCCAGCTAAAAAAACAGTAACATCTCACAGGCCAGGATGCTCAGAATAGGGAGGAGAGTCCTAATCAGTATTTTGTAGGTCCCAAAATCTCCACATTATTCCACTGTGGGTCAGACTTCATTAAGGCTAAGGCAGCTTTCAGTTAGCCTCGCTGGCCTGGGTTGACCTCAGTATCTATGTTAACACATATTTAAAAATATTTCTAGCTGGCAAAGTCAAACAGTGTATAGAGACAAAAAAAAATACAACAAAATGTGAAAGAATTTAAAATTAGCACCCAGTAATTAAACAAGGAAGTTCAATAAGAGCTCAGCACATTTAGGAGCTTAAATGGCTGTGTTTAAAAGTCTAACTGTAACATCTTGTTTCCAGCCTTGTAGCAGAAGCATAAATGCTAATTGCAAGGGTAACAAACCTTAAATCAAGAATGTAACATGCAGGAGTCTCATTTAAATTATCACACGAGCTCAAGATGAACTGATGTGAACTTCTGCCAGGTGAGGTTCACATTAAGTATTTAAAATAAATAAATAAATAAATTACACAACAAGAGTGGACAAGCATTGGAAAAAGCTGCCCAGGGAGGTGGTGGAGTCGCCATCTCTGGAAGCATTAGAGGCATCTGGATGGGATGTCTTGGGAATATGGTTTAGGAGTGATTATGGTTGGTGCTGGGTTGAGAGTTAAGACTGGGTAATATCAAAGGTCTCCCAACCTCAATGATTTTTTTGAAAAACAGAGGCAGCAGCTGCCAACTTTAACACATAATCTGTACATCATAACACAAAAAAAAATTTCTGATGCATGCAGCCCAACACAGAAAGACCAGGACTTTAGAGTGAGAATTTCCACCCACCATACACACACCTGAAACTCTCTTTGGGAGAGACAAAGCTGTGAGAGCTGTTGCACACCGTGTGCCATCCTCCATCCTCTTTCCCAACCATGCTGAGCCCTGGTGTCCCATTAGGGAAGACAGGAATGTGCTGGCCAAGCTCAGTGTTCCTGTGCATCCAGCACTGTGAGGAGCTAGTTCTTGGTGACAGCTGATCCAAAAATGCTGCTCCAACTAGGGACAGCCAAGATCAAAAAATAACATGCTCTTCCATCTATCATGGACTTATCACTGTGAGTTGAAAACACAGCACATGGAAAAAAAAGTCACTAGCAAAGAGTTGAACACAATTACAGACATCAGGCTGAAATACTGGAGATGATGGAGGGTTGAGAATGTCACCTGGGAGCTGGGACTTAAAAGGAGAACTGGGATTCACTTCCAAACCCAGCTACTGAAGTGTAGGGTCTCTAAACAGCCATTGAAGCCTGGCTTGTCCAAGCACCACACATTATGCACAGAAGGCTTTGTACCAGTCTTCCTCCTTAGCAGTTTCATAAAGCTGAAATGAGAAATTTCTTTAAACTCCTGTCAAGATTTTTTATGAAATAAAGCCACAAATGGCATAAACTGATGTTAAAAAGTATTACTGACAGCTAATGAACCAGCTATTTCTATTCTCTGTAAACACTGACGCAACTCTCAACTCATACTCAATTAATAATATCTAATAAGCCAACTCTGTCAAATTATATTTGTTTTATTAGTATTATCTTGCTAGAGTTTATTACAGTGCTCCTTCAAACATTAAATCTTTAAGAGGAAGCTGTAAGCTTAATTAATTAATATTCCATTTTTAATTGCTTGCCTTTTTCATATTCCAAATATACTGACGTAATTCCATTAGCTGAGGTCTTTTATTTCCCAGTGGAATTAATTTCAAGCAGAAGCTGCTTAACAACAGCAAGTGCAGCATCCTTAAACATTTTAGGAATATAATTTTGTTTCAACTCAGCACTCAAACGTTGTTCTGGTCCTGCAGCTAATAAACTCACAGCCTAAACCTCTAAGAACACATCCACACCAGATATTCCAAACCAGATTAGCATAAACACATGCCTTTACTAGGGAATTACTAGGAATTAAATAAATTTTCTTACCTTCAAAAATAACAAGTGCGCACAATGCGGCCTGCAATGAATAATATGTAATCTTTTTAATAATTATTATAAAATATGAATAATTATAAAATAATTTTTAAATAGCTGACACTTCAAAAGCGACCTTTTCTTTGCAATTATGTATACATCTCTTCATGGGCTTGTTCATCAGGAAACCTTCAAATCCCATTAACTTAGATCCAAGTATTCTTGCATGCTAATTATTTCCTTACTGAATCTGAGCAGAGAATTTTTAGCTAGAATAGCTGTTTCATTAAAAAAAAAAAAAAACCACAATAGTAGTTTCATCAACTGCCAGCAGTTTCTGCTGTGAACTTGTGGGCAAGTTTCCCCTTTTTCCATGCCATAAGTGTGACACTGGAGATTCACATCATCAGGCAATTTTTCACAGCCAAAAGAAATCCAAAGGGGTAGCTGCAGGTCAGCCAAGGAAGATTAATTGCTAGAGATGGACTTGCATGTCTGGACTGGCCACTGCTCCTCTGGTTCTCAGCAAAAATACTCTAACACTGCCAAAGCTCCTGTTTGTGCCTGGTGCACATCTTTATCATCAAAAGTGTGAGGATGTCTCAGACAAAACCCTACATTACAGTTACCTGCAGCATCAAAGCTTCCCCCAAGGAAACAAAATTTATGTAAAATAGTGTAACTTCATACAGAAACCCAATGCAGTGCCATGGATCCTCCTCAGCTTCCAGTTTTGCCTGTGGATGTGAAAAGCCATATAAAGCCAGGAGACAGTGCAAAGCACTCCTTGATATGCCAAGAGAGCATATGTGAAGAAGCCAAACTCCTGCAAGGCTCTAAGAAGAGCCCATGGTTCCAACGCCTTTCTGCCAGCTGAGCAGTCACCTCAGAAAATAAATTTATTTCTGGAGTTCACACAATCTGATTTCCCAGCCTGACAGGCAGCCTGGAGGAGGAAGTTTCCCTTTGCAGTACATGCACTGCACCAAGGCCACAATTTGAGCAGCAAATTATTGATGGAATCTGTCTTTGCTGCCTCCTGATTTTGCACAAATCACCAACTTCAACAAGGAACATGGAAAACTGCACAGAGCTGACACTCAGGATGAGCACCAAAACAGGCAGAACTCCTGAGGAGGAGAACAGGCTATCTCCCTGCTTGTCAAGCAATGCCTTGAACCCCAATTCAGCAAGTACAGGGTCAGAGAAGAACATGCTTTCAAAAGCCTTAAAATGAAACAAATGTCAGCTGCCTCACAGTGACTCTCCAAAAAAAACTACTTGCTGCTGTTTACGGACACCCAGAAGGAGAGACAAACCTCAAAGGCAACCATCTGAAAGATTCCAGCTTGACTAAAAATATGTGTTGCCACCCAATCAACAAATCAAGCACTTTTCACATGCAAACTTTACCAGAGCCTCCATAACTTTCATTGCTGCCTTCACAGGATGTGTTTGACCACAGCTTTGTGGGTCTCTTTACTTCCTGATTTCTGCAAACATGGAGACTGTTGTGAAAACCACAGCACTTGGAAAACAAACCACCTATGATTACATATTCATAAGGAAAGGGAGGGAAAAGCCACAAACCAGCTCCTTTCAACACAAAAGCAACCAAATTAATTATTAAAATAGCAAGAAACAAGCACAAAAAGGCCAGCAAATACGAGAAGTCTAAACCATGTGCAGTCCAGCAGCAACTCAGAGACCTAAATGAACACGGCAGCTTAATGAAACCAGATAAAAGCTGGATACCTGTCAGTGCCATTGGCAGCAAATGTCATTCAGCTTCCCAAGATCTCTGAAGGAGAGCAGCTACACCAATAATTATCATATTTTGCTGTAACAAGGATGCACAGAGTGCAGCCTCAGAGGCGCCTTCCCCAGTATCAATCCTTGTAGCACAACCTACACAAAGGCTCACTGAATGACCTCCACAAGCAGTGCAGGTCCCCAGAGGCACCAATCCATTCACCCTCCTCTGCCTCACAGCTCCTCTGCCTTCCTTGCCACACTAAACTGGGGGTCTTCCTCCTCACATGGATAACAATTTATTAGGCAGCCAGTAAGTGGCTGAGCCTTTGCACAGCCCAAACTAGCAGCAAGACCTGCTGCTGAGCAGTGCTAGTTGGGGTTTTAACTACAGCTTTATATCAGGTTCAAAGCAGAAAGATGCTGCCTTGCACCACCAGTCCTGCCAAACCCACTGTGCCCTGCGTGATTCTCATACCCTGAAGAACTGTGTGCCTGTGCAGGTGTGCCTGTACCTGTGCAGATGTTTACAGGCAGCTCTGTCTAAGCTTTTTATTTTAAGCTTTGTCTTGCTCTTTGGATCCTCAGGCAGTCATGGTAATTAGAGAAGGCTCAGGAGAAAACCAGCTGAATAACTCCAGCCTCCCTTGGCTGTGCAAAACCTACACAGAGCAGTAGCCTCCAGTAGTCTCATAATCATTGTTAATCATTTCTTCTCAGCACCCACAGACCACTGGAGCCCAAATAATTTGCATGTGCCATTACCTTTGGGCAAATGAGGCTGGTGCATGCAATTTCAGGTACACAGATGCACTTGGAACTTGTCAGCCCAAAGACATATTTTTAACAATAAAATGGAGCTGCAGCAGGACTCAAGGCCATTCTCTTCTTACTTTGCATAATGCCATTACCCTGATGAGACAGGGAAAATAAATATTTAAACAAATAACTGTGCTAATATAGCTCAGTCCCTGGATCAGCCACAACCTAAAATGAAGTAATTCAACAACACACTGCCTGAGGAAAAAAGTGGGAAAAGACTGACCCCTTCAGTACAAGAACGTCTTGCTCCGCAGATAACTGAGAGCAAAATACAGCTTTCTTAGCACACCCCAGGACGTTTATGTCATTTTAAAAATTAACAAAGCAGAGTTAAAGCGATGAAAAACAAGTTTCAAGTTCTCTCTGGTGAAAAACAAGCTTTCAAATACAGATAACGAGCACCTCATTCGTGCTTCTCCTTCCAATTCTCCCACAATTGTACATAGCATTTCCCTTCACCCATTCTGATTGGCTTCCCAATGCTGTTAAATGCCTGATGCCTTTCCATACATCAGAACTGCTTTGCTGCTTGCCCAAAAACTGCTGGAAAAATGCATGCATACTGGTCACTTCTGCTGCTGCTCAGCATGATCTTTTTGAATGTTTTCTTCCAAATACTTAATCAATGTTCTGACACAGGCTCTGCATCCCCAATGAAACTGATCTCCTAATTCATTTAGCACAAACAGAAAAGAATGAGAGAATTGACTCACAAATCACCAAGTAAAATACTGAGATCTGTCTGGGTACTACAAATACACTGGCAGTGTATTTGTAAGCTTCATCAATAAGCTTCATCAATGCCAGACTCAAGGGACAATTGCAGGCCATGATCTATTATGTTTGTTTGCCTTTTACTTGAGGGTGTTTCATCCACGTTCCTTAAACAAGCCTTTTTTCCTCCCACAGGCAAGTGTCAGTTAAGTAAGGGAGACTGCATTATACTTCAAGCAGTCTGAAATGCCTCAGTGAAAAACATGAGGGACAACCACGGTGTTTTACTGCAACACTTACACATTCTAAGGGCCCTTTACTCTTTATATGTTGAGTTCTTCCTCTAGACCTCTTAGACTACATTTTGAGCTTAATTAAAACTAAGAAATCAGTAGGTACTATTGTTTGAAGATACAGCTGGAGAAAGAAGTCTACCAGAATATCATGTTCAGATATCTACAAGAAAACACTATTAAAAACAAATGTGTAAAACTGTGATACAAATGACAATGTAAGCTACAACATAAGAGAGCCCTGTTGCTGCAACCACATGGACACAAAGCTGGGGGCACAAACTTTGGGCAAAGCA
The DNA here is from genome assembly GCA_024734555.1 of Trochalopteron elliotii. NCBI lineage: Eukaryota > Metazoa > Chordata > Aves > Passeriformes > Leiothrichidae > Trochalopteron > Trochalopteron elliotii. Next base: position 4,016,326 of record JANPWX010000020.1, read on the forward strand.
ATCAGGGCACAGGTAAGCTGGACTTAAAAGGGTCTCACCAAGGAAGCATCACTCAACAACTTGTTTTTCCTGAAGGCCTCCACCTTAAGGAGGATCTTCAGTGTCACTCAGTATGACAGTTCTTTCAATGCCTAGCCATGCTTTCAGTGAAGAATTTTTCTCTAACATCCTATCTGAGCCTTGCCTGGCACACCTTGGGGCCAATTTAACCAGTGAACTATTTAAACCTTGTCTGCCTCCTAAAGATGCAACAAAACTGAGCACCTGTTGAAAGACTTTTCAAGGCAGTTTCTCTGGTTGCTTTTCTGGGGTTTTTCCAGCTTTCAGCCCTCAGCTGGTTTTTTAAGTGCATGGCCAAAGCCATAAATCCAGGTAATGGGTAATTGGGCAATCAGGAACTGAGATAAGGGAGTCACTCCTGTAACTCACAAGTTTTCTTGGGATACAAACACAGCCTCCATTGACAAGATGCACCAGTGTGTTGGCCAGCTGTCCCAGGAGTCCAGAGAGCTGGCTCTGATAAATTCACACAGGTCTGTTCACTTGGTCTTTGCTCTAGCCTTCTCTTTAATATTTTTTTCCAGTTACTCAAAGCTGGGAATGCCTCTGCTGCCCCTGGTTGATTCTCTTCCCTTAACTGTTACGCTCCTTTACGTGTACAAGGGTTTTTTTTCCTTGAATTTTACTTAGGGGGTCTTAAAAATCACACAATGACAGCTACTCTCTGTTCTGGGTGAGGGAAGGGTCCCTTTCAGATTCCTTACATTAACCTTCACATATGTCAGCTACAGACTGCTGGTACACAAGTATGTACCTAGCAAAACCCCCAGTGATCTCCCCCTGTGTTTTACAGGGGAGATTATACACCAGATAAAGTAAATCTCCTCAAGTACATGTCACTTGCCAAAGTGGTGAACCTGGTGCACAAACATAACTTGGATTTTGCATTTCATATGTAATTGGCCAAACACAGAGGTCAATTTCTCCATCAAGGGAGCCCACGTCATCATTTGTAAACAAAACAGGGCATTAAAAATAGCAGGTCCATGGATGTGAACACCTTTTCATCTTTCTTTTATTTGGAAAATCTCCAACTTTTCCAGTCTGGGAAAGCTTGAATCAAACCCAACAAGAAGTTTGAGGCACCCCTTTGTTGCCCTTGTTGTTTGTAATCACTTTGATGTCCATCTCAGTCCCAGTCTGTCACAGGTGTCCTTGAGTGTCCTGACAGAAAACCCTTCTTTCTGCACCCATTTTTAAGGCTGCTAGGAGATTCACCTCAATGTAGAGAAGCTCAAAGCAGCAGTCACTAATCAAACACCATATGAATACCTTAAGATGGAATCCTCTTGCAGTACTGGCACCTACTGTGGTGTGAAGAATGTGCATCTCCCCGAAACACAGTGAAGGTGCCCTGAACTACAAAAAATGGAACATGACACAGTGATGTTGCCAAGCTTTTGGTGGTTTGCTTGTTCACTTGTTTTCTCCACAAGCACATATATAGGTTATAGAGTAGTTGCATTTCAGCACTGATACAGCAACTGTTTGCTTTCCAATTTTTCAGTCAGTCTGGTGTCAGTTTGCTTTCTGTCATTTTTTCCCCCCTTAAATGCCATGAAGGTGTGGAGATCCTCAGAACTTGCTGGACATGGCCTTCAGCAGCCTGCTGTGGCTGACCCTGCTTCAACAGGCAGTTGGACTAGGTGGTCTCCAGGGGTGCCTTCCAGCCTGTGAGCCTGCAACCCCAACATCATAAACTACTGGGAGAGGGGGAAGGTTTAATACTTCAAATTTAATACTTCAAGGGCTGCCATTATCTGCTTGGAAAGCACTTCACTTAACTTTCTGCAGTGTTAACAAGCAATCTTCTCCAGGCTACAGAAAACTGCATGTGTTGATGGAGCTGAAATGCTTGGAATAGAGCTTCCTGTCAAACAGGCTTGAAGAAGAGTAAGACAGCAAACTGTTCTCCTTGTTTATTTCTCTTTTAGCAGTTCTTCAGAGTGTTGGTGCTCTCTGCATATAAGTGATTGATGTATCATTCCATGCCAAAAGTTCTTTCAGTGCAGGTGAAAATGGTTGATCAATACCTAAGTTTAAGAAACAGTCTTCAGTGGGCAGTCACAAATCTTCAAATGTCTTTATTAAACTTTCTTCCTGCTATTCAGATGGCAGTTTTGCTCAGTGTAAATGAATTTCTATAAAAGCTGGCGGGTAGGTATGGTGCTCCTTTCATCACTACAATACCAAGAGAAATGCAAAGGCTAAGACTAGCTAGAACTTGCTGCAAAATGGAAAAAACAGTTCAGTATTTCTCCTCACTCTGTCATTCCCACCAGGATTTTTTCATTACTTTTCTCCAACATGGGGGTTTGGTCATTTCAACTATTTAAGCATCGTGGACCTTTTAAAGACAAAATACTTTTACCAATAAAAGCACAGAGACTTTTAAAACTGATATATTTGCCTTGTCAAAACAAAACCAAAAATAAAGGAAAGGTGACTGTTAAATCACTAGCCAACTGAAGTTCAAAGTAATCAAAGACTGAAATTGCTCTGATGTAATAAAAAAATGGAGCCAAGGCTTGATGTGGTGTTTCTGAACTATTACTGATATTTTGAAATGCAACATTTTTTTTATACTTTCTGTCTAGATTCAGGCAGTTTTATTTTAATAGTGATCTATTAAATGCTGGCTTGTCATTTATATCAATGTGGAGTTACTTTGTTTCTTTCCCTTTTCCTTGAAATACAGTCACATTACCCATTTTGTACACTTCATTGCTTTATGCATTTTCAAGACAGCCAAATCTTTTTCTGAAGATTTCTCCCAAGTTACAAACTTTTAATTATTGAACTGTCTGCAGGATGGAGACAGTATGATATAAAAAGAGTTCTCACATTTCAAAATACCCGTAATAGTTCAGAAACTGCTGAAATAATACACAGAATGCTGACTGGGAGAAAGTTCTAGAATCCAACATCCTGCCCTAAGCAGGACTATCACCAGCATCAGACCAGGTTAGGCAGGGCTTTGTCTGGCCACACTCCAGAAACCTCCAGTGATGGAGATCCAGCAACCCTTTTGCATACATCCATAAAAAAAGTTTCCCCTTTTGCATACATCCATACTTTGACTGCAAGCACAGTGATCTCCAACCCTCCACAACTCTAAGTAAATGTGCTGTATGGCACAAGCACAAAGAGGATGCTGCAACGTGCCTGTCAGTTGCAGTGTTTTGTAAATTGATAGGGTTATGTTTTCCCCTTTCATTCTGTTTCAGTATTCCCATCTTATTTTGTTGACGACTGTTTCTCCATCTGTATCTGTACACAGCCATCGAGTCTAATGAGCCTGTATCAGTCATCACTTCTCCAACAGAAAAGGTCTTTAATGCAAATTGATATTTGAACCTTAACAAACAAAGCCTCAGCAGGACAGCACTGAGCCCTGTTCATTTGTCTCTTACTGCAACTCCCATACACTTCAGGGTACACAGTGACTAAGGTTGCTGACTAACTCACATCGTTTGTGCCCTGCTAACAATAGCTTGAAGTCAAAAGGGAATCTGGGGGCTTTTAGAGTATTGTTCTCTTCATTAGCAGGAAAGGTTTTCAGATTCCTGAAAAAACACTCCTTTCTTTGCCATCCTGTGGGTCCTCAACTCATGGCCAACCTGTTTTGTACCACTGCTAAGCACAAACTACGTACTTGGGTGTTTTAGCTCCTAGAAAGGCTGGGTAATTTTCTGTATTATAACCTGGGAGCAAAACCATCACCCATAAATGCAATGTACTCATCAATTGGGATACGGGGGCCAAGGTGAAAAACAACTTGTTATTTTACGGCCTCGGGAAACCCATCTGCTGTCTCATGCCTGTGGCCACAGGGTGGCTTCCTCTGTCTGCAAACCTGCTCACGGTGCTCGGGTAAGGTGGCAGGGAAATCCAAGTGTTACCACGCCTAAGCAAACCCTCTCCTCTGTCACCTCCTCTACAGGGAGGACTTCGCCAGAAGCAGTGTGGGAAGAACTCAGTGTGGAACACCCAAGCTCTCACATTTTCCACCACATTTCATGGAAACACGCAGAGTCAAATTCCTTCTCCCCTCCAGGTATGTGTCACCTGGAGAAATTAAGACGGGCAGGCACCACAATGTAAAAGTATGTGTACATTTTATTTCACTGGGGAAACTCCACATAAGGGAAATAATTCCAGAACAGTGACTTCCTATCTCTTCCCCTACCTTGCATAGCACAGTGTCCTCACAAGGAACTCCTATGTATCCTATTTTCTACCACTGATTCAGTACTATACCCCCCCACACACACACATCAGGTGCTTTCCTTTCTACCCTGAAGTTGTGTGGCAGTGAGATGTCACAGCTCCTGCTTGTTCCGTGGTTTAAGCCCAGCTTAAATGAAGCACCACACAACCTCTCGCTCAACACCCCCTCTCTCCTCTTCAGCCCGGTGGAGTGGGGAGGAGAACCAAAAGTAAAACTTTTAGGTTGAGATAAGGACAGTTTCATGATTGAAAACGAAGTAAAATCTAATAATAATGGTAAATAACAATCACAATATAAAGGGGGGGGGGGGAGCAAGAGTGAGCATAATTGTTCACCACTCCCTTCCTGAACCCAGATTGGTCCCACTTCCAAGTAATCCCCCAGTTGATACACTGGACATGAGTTCTATGGCGTGGAATATCCCTTCAGCCAGTTCCAGTCACCTATCTCAATTTTCTTCCGTGCACACACACACACACAAAAAAAATAAAATAAAAGCCCTGACTTAGGATAAACACGACCTAGCAGAAACCAAAGCCCCGCTGTGTCACCAACATTATTTCTCACGCCGAATCCGGGCGGTGGGGCTGCGGGGCGGGGTTATCCCGGGAATGAGGAGGGGGGGTACCCGGGCCAGCGGGGCTTATCCCGGGGGTGCGAGAGGTTATCCCGGGGCTAGAGGGATCATCCCAGGGCAGCGAGGCTGGATGGTGGTATCCCGGTGCAGAGGAGAATCCGCCCAGGACCCCCCCGGTTCTCTGCCCGCCGCCGCCCCGCCCAGGAAGCGCCCTTTGCCCGCGGAGCAGGATCCGGGAGCAGCCCTGCAGGTAGGCTGGGCGCTGTCCCCGCCCGCCGGGATGGGGCCAGGGGAGCCGGGATCGGGCTTTGACCCCCGTGCCAAGGCAGAGCCATCGTGTGCCGCCGGCTCTGCGGAGGAAGGAGCCGGCCGGAGCAGGAGACAGGGGAGGAGCAGCTTGTCCCTCCCGCCGCTGCCATCCCTGTCTGCTTGCATCCTTTGCCGAGAACGCAGTTCCTTCCCCTCCGTCTCCTTCCCCCAGCTCCCACCCGGTGCTTCTGATCGCACCAGCTTTGCACCCCTGCTCCGTGGGGAATCCTTGTCCCCTCCTGCCTCTGGCAGAGACTTGTCACGACCTTCCCGTTCTGCCTCCAACGCCAGTGTATTGTCAAGTGTATAATTAAATCTGACACAGCAGGAAAGGGGGCTCCCACCACACCAAGGGGTGCAGCTGCATAATTAACCGCTTTCTGTGATTTAAAAAAAAAAAAAAAAAAAAAAAAAAAAGTCATCACCTTTTGATTTTACCAAAAAATAGCTGGGGAGAGGAAGATTTGAACGTGCCCAGCACAACCATGGGGAGAACCTCTTGGCTGCTGGTGGCACATCAGGAGCACGGGAAGCTGAAAGCGTGGAGCTCTGCACTAGGATGAGTCCCATAACCTCCACACCTCGCTACAGCCGTGGCAGGAACACTGGGCTGAGTGGTGAGAAGAGAAATTGAGTAGCCAAGGTAAAGAGCATCCATTGTAGGACCCAGATACAAAAATAGACTAAAGCCAAGGCCCTGGGAGGTGTAGAGTTTGTTTGCAAAGCCCTTGATGGAGGTTCAGATTGGGTTCCCTTGATACCTTGTTTTAGTAAAGCTGTGGATGTTGCCTACAGGAATCTCATGTACTCAGATGATCTCCCTGGTTTGGTTTTCACATTCAAGCAATAACTCAATACACCCAAGGCTATGCTTCTGCTAGTAACAGATGAAATCCCTGCAGGAATGTCCCCTCTGTTGATGCAGTCTGTGCTCTCCTTTCACAGAGACATGACTGTGATCCTGGGAAAGGAGCAAGTTCTTTCTTCCTCCTGACTACCCTGTTGTATAGAAGTTACCTGTTTCCTGCCATAGCAAATCAGAGCATGGCAGCAGCGTGTCAGTGGCCACCTGAACTAGGAACTTTTGCAGGGTCAGAAGGGAGCTCTTCCTTCTGCCCTGTCTGCCTGCTGAGGTGCTCCCCAGGGCATTTTTCAGATGCTGGTACCACCTCTGAAATGCTGATGGATTTACTCCTCCAAAGTTCCTGTTTGTTGACAGCTTTCAGAGCAAAACCCTTCTGTTTGTGGTGAGTTGCCCAGGGGGAAATGTCTGTGTCTGGACATGGTTCTGAGTGCAGCTCTGGAGCAGAGGCTGCCCATCTGGTGCACCTTGCAGCACGTAAATAGCTTGGGCTGGCTGAGCTGCCAAACTTGCAGCAGAAATGCTCAGGTGTGGCAAAATCCTGAGAGCTGCAGGATTGCAGAAAGCAACCTCCCTTTATATATCAGCTTGGAACTGCTGGAAACAATCCAACTGCACAGGTGGTCCACTTCAGCATTCAGCAAATACTTGAAGTAGGGACTCAGATTAAGGTGCTTTTTTTAACTATTATTTTTGCTAAAGCTTCCATTTTGCTCATCTGTTTATGTTTTCCTTCATGATTCTGCTGCTCACAATTGCAGCTTTTCTCTTTTGCTTGCTTACTTTCCTTCTGTCCAGCTTTGCCACAGAGACTAAAAGATCTCAAGACTGGTGGTTTTGTAATCCCTGGCATCTGAGGTCAAAAACTGTTCTGTTCACCTGAGCTGTCTCCTCAATTCTGGCACTATCCAATCCCTTATTCCCATCATTAAGTAGCTGGTGGTGGATGAAGTGGCCTGGGCACCCATCAGTTTGCAGTTCTGCCCATCTGTCCAGAAAGTCAGTTCCATCTGGAGCTTGAGTGGCTGTGCAGCATCTTTGAAGTGATAAAAACAAGTAATTCTAAAGATTAAAAGCAGGGTGGGGGAAAGTAATGTCTTAAGAGCTTTAAAAATACTCCCATGAGTGATCCCAGCTTTAGCTGTGGTACACGTTGCTCCCTGCTCCTAGATTTATCCCCCCAGTATCCCTTTCCTGCTATCTTTGATTCTTACCTTTTAAAATAAAATGGGATCTTTCTTACCATTACATTTTCCCTGCTCTTTTGGGTTTTTTCTGCAGCAACTGCTAATGCCAGCCCTCTTGATGCTAACTGCTGTTGCTTACTGTTTGGCTGGTTTTGGCCTCAAACCAGTAAATACTGACAGAAAAATTCTTGTCTTGGGTGTTGATGGCATTTGTAAGGGCAGCCTGCCCAACAGTTGCATTCATGGTGGTTGTTGGAGCTCAGCAGGAATGCCAGGCTGGGAAGTGACAGAATCCAGCTAGAGTAGGCAAGACATCAGATTGGGTTTTTGTTGGGTTTTTCTGCCTCAGCCTGAGAGTTTTGGAGGAAAAAGAAGAGATGAGATAGCAAATACAAAAATCAGGTTCTGGTGTCTAAAAAGTAATCTTCATTTAAAATACTTTTAGGAGAGTCATTAAACTTTGGGCTGTCATTACTGAAGCAGTGTAAGTGTGGCTGGGTTTTGCTCTTTTCTGACACCTGTATCTATGATTACTGTCAACCAATTCTGAGCATGTCTGGTGCATGTCCTGACATGTATCCCTTATCAGAAGAGGGACAATCTTGAATCTCTTTAAAGAAAAATATCTGACACTAGATGCCTCAGCAGTACACAAGATGTCCATAAATGTTTGTTGCTCAGTTGACTCCATTCCTTTAAGTAACCACTCTGTTTGTTCCCAATATTCAGCAGGAGCAGTAGATTTTAAGACAATATGATGAGCTCTTGCTAAATATTCAACTAAGATTGCTTTTGTTTGCTCCTGCAAGAAGGGTTCCTGATTGCTGAACCTGATGTGACTGCACAGATGGACCAAGGAGAAGAGCAAGAATCCAAAGCCTTGGAGGAGACACACGTGGGCGAGAACAAGTTATGTAAGTTTATAAACACAGAGCAAGTGAAATTCTCTTTGGGCTGCCTCAGTGCCATTTGAGCCACTCTATTTTATGCAGGTCACATTGAGACTTGCTCTTTTCCCTCAGAGAAGCCAGCCTGCTTCCCTTTGTCAGCTTGCAGGTAAGGGTGTGCAGGAAGACGGAATATTTGGAATGTGTGAAGGTTGTTTTGGGGATAAGGAGACACATGTAGAATTGCCCTTGGCTCTGCAGGAAGAGGNNTGTTTTGGGGATAAGGAGACACATGTAGAATTGCCCTTGGCTCTGCAGGAAGAGGGAATATTTGGAATGTGTGAAGGTCTTTTTGAGGATAAGGAGACACGTGTAGCATTGCCCTTGGCTCTGCTGTCCATGGCACGTCTGCTCTGGGTCATATGATGAGGCTGTGGAGCCTCTCCAGCTGGGTTTCCATTTGCTCCCATTCTTCCCTTTGCTGCTTCTCCTAGGTGGTGCAAACAAGGCTCCCTCAGATAACAGCTTGTCTGTTTGCTGGCCAATTCCCAGTGGGAATCACAGCCATACGTGTTTTTCCAGGTGGCGAACTGGGGCCCCTTCCAGATCACCTGGAAAGCGCATTTATGCAGGACGTGTTGGCAGTGGGCTCCGGAGGAGGAGAGGAACACTTTGGGCGCAGCCATGGAAGTCAGCGTGGCTGCTCAGAGGCTCGGCACGGTGGCTGTGAGGAGGAAGACGAGGTTGAGCCGCCCCGTTCTGACACCAGCCTGGTGGAAAGGCGGGCGGCAAGGGCGGCAGCTTCACGGCGAGCCCCTCGCCCGGAGCCTCCCACCATCTGCTCGGAGTGCGGCAAGGGCTTCAGCCGCAGCCTCCACCTGGTGCAGCACCAGCGCCTGCACACCGGGGAGCGCCCCTTCCTCTGCGGGGACTGCGGCCGGGCCTTCAGCCAGAGCTCGCACCTCCTCCAGCACCGCCGCGTCCACACGGGCCACAAGCCCTTCGGCTGCTCCGAGTGCGGGAAGCGCTTCAGCCAGAGCTCCAACCTGCTCAAGCACCGGCGCGTCCACACGGGGCTGAAGCCGTACGCCTGCGGCGAGTGCGGGAAGTCCTTCAGCGACAGCTCCACCCGCGCCAAGCACCAGCGCACCCACACGGGCCAGCGGCCCTTCGCCTGTGCCTCCTGCGGGAAGAGCTTCGGGCAACGCTGCCACCTCCTGCAGCACCAGCGGGCCCACGCCGGCCTGCGGCCCTACGCCTGCGGGCAGTGCGGGAAGCGCTTCGGGCAGAGCTCCGACCTCGTCGCCCACAGGCGCACCCACAGCGGAGAGAAGCCTTACAGGTGCGGCCAGTGCGGCCGCGGCTTCAGCGGCAGCTCCAACCTCGTCAAGCACAGCCGCATCCACAGCGGGGAGCGGCCCCACCGCTGCTCCCGGTGCGGGGAGAGCTTTCGTTTCCAGCCCCAGCTGCTGCGGCACCAGAAGCGCCACGCGGAGTAGTTTGGGGAGGGGAGAAAGCTCTCCTAGGGATCTTCCTAGGGATCATCGGAAGCTGGCTGGTGCTGGCAAGACATAAAACTGCTCCCTGGACATCTTGTACAGGGCATGAATTTTGGTGGAGGAAGCCCTCAGAGCCTGTCCCCCTGTTTTTTTTTTTTGTTTTTTTGTTTTTTTTTTTTTTTTTTTGGATTTATCTAAATCTGTGAGTGAGCACTGCCCAAACACTCAGGCAGGGCTGGAGGCCGCTGCTGAATGAATTAAATAAAGTAGAGCACGTTCACTGTGGTGCAGTGGTTGTTGTGAGCCTCACTTTTGGGGATAAAGAGCAGAAAGGTACTTACTCAATGTGGTACATTCAAGGACAGAGAGAACCTAGAGGTGTTCCAAGGATCAGTGTCCTTTCCTGTCTTTTCTAGAGAAGAGTGATTTTTATCCCAGTAAAAACCAGCTAAAAATTGTACCTGTTGCCTGTACAAGCTGCCTGTGTTTTCCCTCACAGTAAGGCCACAGCCTGGGATGACTGCTTCCCATAGAATCCACATCTCCCACGTGCCAGTAGTCTTGGTTTTAGATGTTGTTTGCATCTATTTATTTGAAACCCCCACAACGCTGTGCTGGGTGCCTCTGTGTGCATTTTGTGGGCCCAGCTGATGCTGTTCTGGGGCCATTTCTATGGAACAGTGTGTTTGCTGAGTTGTATTGTTGTTAAATTCCACAGTTCCATAAATCATGGTGCTGTCTGACAGCTTAGTCCTCAGCAGCAGTTAACTAATATCCTAATAGGTGTTTCTCTCAGAGTATTGTTTAGGTGCACTTGTGGGTGGCACTTTATGAATGTTTTTATAAGACTTTAAAAAGTATTTAGGATGACTTTTTCAATTGTGGTCTTTTAATTGTCTGATGAACTGAAAATGAGCAGGAAAATGATGAACAGAAAAATGATGGCATTTGAAGAATAAGCTGTGTCAAACAGATTTTATATTAAATGTTAAACATTTTTTCTTGCATAAAACTTTTGAATTCCAACACCACGGTTTTGAGTTGTTAATGATTACAAAGAAGTAATTATGATTTCCCAACTGATTCCGAGAATTTCTGTGATGTTTTTGTGAGTGGTTTTGACAGGTTTAATAATTACTTTCTAAGGAACATGAGGGATGGGGGATTCTGAGAAAGCAGAAGGATCTGACCTCTGAAGAGATCTTCTTCACTTTGAGCAGGAGAATACTACTACTGGAAGTCTGTCCTTAATAGAAATTGTAGCTCAGGCGACCACTTGGTACGGGGGAGGAGGAGGGAACTGGCAGTAATAACAAAGATGTTAATATCTCTAGCATGGAAGAACTCCCTGTAATGAGCGTGGCAGTATAGACTGAAATGCCTGTTCCACCCACGAAGACAAACAGGGGGAGGAATCACAGTGTGCTTCAGGCAAGAAAACGAAGCCATCAGATCTGTTGTGCTGCAGAATTTTTATTTTCAGCACCACACGCAGGCCTGGTGCGAACAATGAGCCTGCACACAGGGGTGAGCTCCCAAACAGGGGAGACCACTTAGGGCAAAGAGAATGCCCAGCATGAAGAGCACAGGATCCCTAGGAAACAAGGAAGCTGTGACCAGAATATGACTGGAATTACTGTCTAACTAATGTGGGTACATCCTTGCCTCCCTTAGTCACCAGCTGCTGCCACAAAGGGCACAACTCCTTGCTCTGTTGGCAGCAGATCTGGTTTAAGTCATTTGGTCTCTACTCCCACCTTCTCCCTGAGAGCCTGAATTAATGCAGTTGTGCTGAGTAAGTGTTCACATAGCTGTGCTCTTAAGATCCATGAGATGATCCATGCTTTTTAAATTACAGACTTCAGAGAGTTCATTCCAAGCTCGATTAGTCCAATCTAGACCACGGGCTCACAAGGAGCAGGTTATGTACCACTGAGAGGCTTGGAGTCTGAGAAAAGACAGGCCAAAAAAAAAAAAAGGGAAGAAATAATGTGGCCAGTATTGCTCTTAGTTCCCAAAAAATACATCATTTAAGAGGTTTGTTGCTTTTCTTCCTCTTTTTTTTTTAATGTTTCTAGACCTGAAAAAGCCTGACACATTGCCTTTGTTGTTTCTGCATTCCCAGCCCCATCAGAAAGTCCACTGCCACCAGAGGATGGAAACTACAATTCATTTTGGTGGTGTCCTTGCTGCACATGCTGTTACCAAAACATTTATTTATTCTGAATGGTAATTCTGTCTCAAAAAGTGGCTGAAAATGTGTCTCTTGCCTCCGAGTTGTAGTTGCAGCCAACTGTGTACATGTGTGGAATGGACAAAGCAAGGCCAGGGTGGTGACATTTACAGACTGAAAGGTGCCAGGGGCACAGAAGCCAAGCAGTGTCAGCTCAGGAGAGCTCTGCTGCTCTAATGCTGTTTCTGTTCACTTTTCAGACTAGGCACATGGAGAACCTGCTGATGGGCATTATCTGCACCCAGAAAGTCCTCACACAGACACTGCTGCTGGTCAGCCCCTGTGCCCTCACTCACCACTCCTGCCATGACAAGCCAGGGCACTTTGTGCTCTGTATTCAGTCACTACAAACCCCATAGATCAGAGCCCACAGCATCCAATTCAGCTTCATTGCATGGTTAATTCAGGTTCCCTTAGCTGGGAGCCAGCCAGTGGGAGAAGTATGAACATCTGAGGATGTTTTCTGTCCCACACTTTCCATATTCTCTCTTTGTCATTCATTGAGGTACAAGAAAAACAGGCAGCAAGCCCTTTTGGAGATCAGCCCCTTCTAGAAATGGCAAACAAAACTGCTGTGAGGACTTTCCTGACTGCATGACTTCTCAGAGAGCTGGCTGACTTGTTCTAAAAATTGTGGCCTGGACCACATGTTGGTTTTGGTGCACCTTCTGCTCTGGTCTTCCAGTCTTGTAGCTCTTGCTGCAAGTGCCTCCATGGACAGCCTTGTTCATCTGGCAGTGAGAGTGACTGAATGTGGGCTGTGGCAAACAATTTTACTCCAGAATACACTTTGTATATATAGGATATAGTACACTAATAGCTTGTGCAGAGCAGATGGGCAGGGACAGCACCCAGGTTCACTCCCTGGGGCTGTGTTACACATGGGTGTAGACAAGATAAGAGTCCTAATCAGCTGAGTAAGATGATCAATGATGTTCATGCAGCAGCATTTTTGTGTTGCCACTGGATGTGCTGAAGCACACCAGCCTGTTACCCTTTACTTTGCTTGAATTTAGTGTTAACCTGCAGGCAGCTGTTTTCCTTTTCCAGACTCTTCCCTACTGACTGCTTCACAAACACCAGTGTTCTCCCTCACTCACCTAAACAGTTTGTCCAGTATTTTGACCTTTTTGTTGTTGCTGTTGTTGTTCTCCCTTTAATCTGAACAAGTTTAATCATGAAATCAAGTGTAATTGTGATGCTCAAACAGGAAATCAGTTAAGCTTAGCTGCAAGGGCAGCTTTTTAATTGATTTTCTTGCAAGGAAGGTTGGGCTTTTTGCAGAAGTGTGTGGATCTCAGATCTTCCCAGCAATACTTGGGATGCTATCCACACTGCCTTTCAAAGATCTTTGAAGTAGTACAAAACTAGACTTCTGCTCTTCAAACACATTTTGAAGTATGTTCTCTGCATGCTGCACATGCTTGAGTGTTGAACTTTTAGACTCGTAATTCTCTTGAAATCCTCTAAAGCCCCTTGTTGTTGGGAGCTCTGTAACTTCAGACTCATTGATATGATGAAGGAAGTTGGGACACTTAGGAATTGTTTCATCTACAATGCAGCATCTTCTCTTAATTAAAGTGTCTCTCATCAGGATGACAGGCTGCCCATGGAGACCTTTTGATTACAGAGCTCTGCTACAGTAACTTTCCTTTTTCAGCTATTCACAAGAACCAGCCTAGGTTGCATTTTACTGAAACTGGGGAGTGAAATTTTTCATTCAGGCACCATACTGGCCTGAACAGAAGGCAGCCTCAGATCTCTCTTCTGAGGAGCAAAGACAAAAAATTATATATATAAATATATATTTCTATTTAAAGAGAAAAAAAAAAAAAGAGTAAAAAAACCCCAACACCAAAAACCCCAAACACATTTCATCATTTCCCTCCCCCAGTACTAATTAAAACATACCTTGGGGTCAGAGGATGCTACCCACACAAGTTCTGCCACTCTGTCCATGGGGTGGAGACCTTTTTGTGCATGGGACCAAGTGCTCTCCAAGCCTTGGCAGCTCAGCTCCACAAAGATGCAGTTCCAAGTTGCATCAGTTGGTTCTGGCTGCCAGAGCTGCACACATTGCTGTCTCTGTAAATCAGCTGCACTGGGGTGTTGTATGCACTGCAGTTTTACCAATTTGAGTAGTTTTACTTCCTCAGAAATCCTGAGCACTTGACTGTGCTGAAAGCTTCAGCTCAAGAAGCTGAGACTCCAAGTTATAAAGGGAAGTATTCCAGGTGCCAGGTCCACACACACTTTCTGTGTGCACTCAGTAATTGGTAGCCAAGTTCATGCATGAAGATTTGTAGGACTTGCATTTTAGACTGGTATTGATCAAACTTGAGCTGCATAGGCCTACTCTTCAAAGTCTAAGATTGCAAAAAACCTGAAAGAGAGATCCAGGAGGATACATAGCTAAGATAGCCTTCATTTTAGTGACCTCACCCTCCTTGCAGAGTCAGTGATGTGAAGATGAGGGGTTGCAAACCCCTTGTCAGGGATGCTGTCAGCAGCAGGGCTGTTCCCTGAGGGCAGCCCAGAGCCAGCAGCAGTAAATCCTGCTGGGCTATGTCCTTCCCAACAGGGCACAGTCCCAGGTGCCAGGGGCCTCTGGGCATTCTCACTTGGCTGACTTGCTGTAACCCATATTTCCCCCTACATCCTCCTATCAGAGGCCCATTTGCAAGGGCCATGGGTGTCTTTTCTGTCATTGCACATAAATTTAGTAATGACAAATAGACAAACTGGTCCCTGGGAAGGACACGGCAGTGGCCAGTGTATTTTTACACTTTTTACACACTTTACACATCTTTTACACACTTTACACAAGGTAAAGCTTTTAGCTTTTTGTGCTACTGCTCCACCCTACTGGACATTAAAATTCCTTGCCAAAACCTGTAATTCCAAGGTGAGCAGGCCTGAGGCCTGCAGAAACACACATTCTGGTTTTGCCAGGAAGCACAGAACTTTGAGAGACTAAATTAATTAATGATTTAGCAGGCTCTTGAGTGTAAAATGCAACCAGTTGGAGCTCTGCCTCTCACTAGCCTGGAGTACCTATTCAGAGACAAGTGCACTGAGTGATTTGTTGCTGAAAGAGAAGATCTGACAACTGGAACATGAAAATCACTCCCACCTGCTCTGGAGAGGCTGATGGAAACCATCTTGCCATGTAAGCAGAAAGGATTTCTGTCACACAGCAAGGGCTAAATGAAAACACTACACCTGCTGTAATAAGTGGTCCTGTGCCATTTGAGGCAATTTTTTCAGGCTCCTTTCTCTAATTCAGAAATGGCCTTGAATCACAAACCTGTACCTACAGCCAGGTGCTCATGGGTAAGTGTGACTGGGGGGCATGGAAGAGTGCAAGCTGTAACCAGGAATTATGGTGGGAGCTGCAGGGCACTTCTGCCTTGGCTGGCACAAATACTTTCCCACCCAGAAGTGATCTCCTGCAGAGCTCTGAGCTGGGAGATCTCTCAGTGTTTCTGCTGTCAGGTCTTCCTCACCCTCATTAGTCTTTAAGGTGTGGATGGGCACCTTTCCTGCTCCATGGTGGCTTGGAGATTTCTGCAGAGGGGGATAACTGAGGGACGGAGAGAGGAGTGATAAAGAAGCCCAAAGAAACACTGAGCACTTTTACAAGGTGGTAAAATAGAGGATGAGTGACAATTTTCAGAGCCAAGGGATGCTGTGCCTTGCACAGGGAAACACAGAGCAGAGCTGGGAGCTGCTTCTCCTGCACCTGACTGCTGATAACACCTATCAGACACGATCTAAACATGTAAATGCTGTTCAGGTTACACCTACAAACGGTGTGAGTCTTAATCCATTATTTACAACACTGAGACAGGATTCGAATGAAGTTGCTTGTTTATGACACAAAAATCATCAGTCCAGAGTACTGCAGACCTAAGGACAAAAAAGCCATAAGAAAAGAGCATGTCTATACTAAAAAGATAAAAGTTTTCTGAATTAAAAAAGAAAAAAAAAAAGTTTTAAGTCAGCAAGAGCAGGGGAGTTTATCCTTTCTCTGAAGGAGTATGACTCCATAGGGTACCTGCATGGATTTTTTGTATGAAAATGCTGGGAAGAATGTTTTTATCTGTTATCCTATGAATGATATGAGATTTATGAAGGGTCAGCTGCTCCACTGGAAAATATTTGGTTTATTGCCCATTGATCAAAAAAACGGGTTGAAAACTACTCATGTAAACTGCTCATATCTTAGCAAAAATTGGGCAAATTATTTGCCTGCAGGATAATAAAAAAGGCAGATTGGTGGGAGCTTTTCCTGCTTTTATTCTCCATGGTGACAACTCAAAGGCAACGACTTCAATACTGTACACATGGCAAATGTATAATGCTTGGTAATTGGGGATGTGGATGTCTCCCAAAAAGCTATAAAAGTGTTACATTTTCATTATAGAGTATTGTTACGTCCTTCTCCCCCTCATATTGAAAAAGTTCATTACAGGGGAGGACAATCTAAGTAACATAACAGCAGCAAAGAAAGCCACTCACTCACTGTGTAATGGCTGGGAAATGGCTGTGGTAGGCAGCAACAGAGGCAGGAAAAAAGCCCAGCCCATCTGTAAACAGCAAGAGGATTGTACCCCTGGGCCAGGGCTCAAGTTTCCCCGGACTGAATTTTGCTTTTAAGCCAAGCCTGTCGACTTCTGGTTCACACTTCTAACCCACATGTAAGTAATAGCACCTTGGAACTCCATTTGCTTTCTGACTCATTAAGTGCTTCTCTCAGCCACTGCTCTCACCGAGGACAATGAAACCTGAATGCATTTGCTCCTGCTGTCTGCACTCCACAGCTCTGACTGCAGCTGCCCTGGGCTTGAAAACAAGACTGACTCGTTTTGAAATTATGTTCAGCTTTAATTTTTAAAATATTTCCAGTAACACCCCTCCTTGGGTTTGGGAGAGTATCTGAAAGGCTTGGGGTTTTGTTGTGGGCATTCTGTAATTTTTGTTTTTATAGGGGGTAAAAGTGCCTTTTTACAAAATGCCACCCATTCTACATTCAAACTGGTTGGAACCTCTAGGCACCCCACTGAAGGCTGACTGGAAATAGCCAAAGGAAAGCAGAGGGGTGAGAGAGGTATTACAAGCATGACAAAAAATGACAGGCAAAAGGGAGAGGAGGTGATGGCCTCCCCTGGCAAAGGCCCCTGTGCAGGCAGGGGTGAATGTCAGAAAGAATTATAAAGGTCACAAGAGAATTCATATAGAATTCATGGGAGGGTCCTTCCTTTAGTATCAGCTAATTTTATTTAGATTTTTGCTGTTTCTAATGGTGGATAATCCAGCTGGCATTTTTGAGATCACATCAAAATGATGGCTGTTCCTCTACATTATGCCATAGATACCTTTTGTGATCTTCTAGGAAATGAGAAAGGGACTTTAGGAGCCCCAGGTGACTATGAGGGTGTTTCAACATCACAACTGCTGTAGAAAGCACATACAGCCAGTAGAGCCTGATGGAGATGCTACACCACAGAGGTTTCTGGAATTATAGGGGCAAATCTGCAGCACCTGGCAGATTCCAAAGGCATCTTTGCTCCTGGATTCTACTTTGTTTCAGTAAAAAATGGGCTAAACCCCCTTTAGCTTTTATTTCCACATGTTCCAAACCCTGTACTTGGTGACCAAGAATGGATCCTCACCCACATCTTGTGTGAAAGCTGCCTGGAGAAAAAGACAGCTCCATGCAGTTTCTCAACAATGTTCACATCATTAAAATTATTTTCAGAATACCCCAGGCATGATAAACACCGTTGTGCTGCGTTTATGTACCTGGAACAGCCTGTGGCTGTTTTGAAGATTTGACTTCAGAAATATTTTGTGATTGCTCCTTCTCAAGGATCTCTCCCAGCAGCTGTCCTTTATCTTTCAGAGATGCAGCTCTGGGGTGCACTGCTGATGGCCACCCCCGACCCAACTCCAGTTGGGAACAAAGGTGGGGATGTTACAGCTCCAGTCCCCTGTACCATATGCCAGCACAAAGACCTGAGTAATTCTGGCTGCCTGTGACAGCTTATAATTGTTGAGAGTTTCTCAAAAAAAATAAAGTATTCCAAGTGCTAATTTTGTTAATTTTCCATTTCAGTGGAAATGGAGTGTTCTGAGGATGTTCACACTGAAGCCACCCATTGGAACTTTTACAATGTGCTTTAATGGAATAATGGGATTGATGGGAAGTCATTACCATTGGTATTTATTTTCCCATTCCATTGTGTCAAAACCTTTTTTTTTCAGTAGCCAAGATCACTTTTTTTGACAGCACAGCCAAATCTACTCCTAAAGCTTGATCCTGCTTTTGCTCTAGGGGCTGTTTAAAATTTTTACAGGATATTCTCATTATCTGTTTTCTTAGCAAGTCACTGTTATGATGCTGTAATTTTAGGACCACAAAACTCTCCATGTCCTTGACATGACCCAGACATCTGTATCCAGTAAGAAAAGGATTTTAATTTTATGCCAGCAATAAAAATTCATCACTGGAAAACTTATAATTTGAGACCACATAATAACCAGGCTCATTATTTCCCAGCGCCAGCGTTCTGCAGGTGTTCTGAAAGATGGCACAGACACAAATCATTACTCCTCTCTCAAGCTGTCAGTCTCCCCTGCTGCAGGAGTCACAGGTCATTAGGGTTGTGTAGCTGTCCAGATACTCTAGTCACCCCTCACTTCTTGATTTGGTCCATTTCCTGCTGCTGCAGACACATTTCTAATGGGAAAAATAAAGGTGGCCTGAGGACAGACATGATCAGTAACTGAAAATTCCTGCAGATTTGTACAGAGAGATACGAAATCCAAAATTTTAGAGCAAGGTTGCTGCTGCTGAGATCTGACTTCAGGGAATTAAGACCTCCTTTTTTTTCTGCAGCTGAAACTTTTATCATCTGGTAAAACTCACAGAATCACTAGTCATAAAATCTTCAATGCTTTTCCAGGTACTTGGATTCAAAAGATGCTTCCAAATTCTCACAAACAGTTGTTTGTACAATTAAAAGTGTTTTCTTAAAAGAATTAGCTTGCAACTACTTATTTATAAGCTAGATACACAAATGGCAACTTCTTACACACAGTGTACAGATGCCCTCAAGTACCAGCACTGAACAAACAAAACTGACTCAAATAAATGAAGACTTGTATTTTTAATACACACAACTCATTCCTGAGGGCTTGATCAAATAAACTACAATGACTGAGATAAGGGACAGAACATAACTGAAATGAGAAGATTGTAATGCTCAGGCTCTCAGTATGATTTAAAAGACAGAGGTATTCAGAGACTGTAAAAGCACTGGTTTGGCCCCTTTCTGGCATAGTCAGATGCACTTTCAAATTTCTGTGTCAAGTGTTTCCTGGGTCTGATGGAAATGATAGCAGGCTAAGCTCCCTTGAAATTTGTGGCCCAGGGGTTCCCAAAGTTTTCAGACTAATAAAACATCAGCTTGCTAGAATCCTCATATGTCAGGAATGAAATGTTTGATTTAAAACAGCATGTAGTGTAGTTCTGTAGACTTCTCAAGGCCTCAGTGACCTCAGATGGCAGCCACTTGCCCACCTCTTGCTAACTGTCCTGTGATTTCCCTAAGAACACACAATTAATGGTAAAAAAAGATGAAAACACTTTAAAAATGTAAATCTCTCCAGCAATAGTACAGGTAGATGGTAAATGCAGTTGCTGAGTTGCTCTCCCTCTTTGAAAAGTCATGGCATTCAGGCAGTCAGGTCCCCAATGACTGGTAAAAGGGAAACATCAGACCCATTTTAAAGGGATAAAAGAACAGGTCCCTGGGAACTCTTGACCAATCAGCCTCACCTCTGTGCCCTGAAAGATCCTCCTGGAAGCCATCTCAAGACATATGGATGGGAAAGAAGTGATTAAAGACAGGCTGGCATGGCTTCACCAAGGACAAATCACTCCTGCTTACTTGGAGACCTTCCATGACAGAGTGACTGCACTGGTGGATAAAGAAAATCCATCTGATGTCATGCACCTTGACTTCTGGCCTTTGACACTGTCCCACACAACATTTAGTTTCTAAACTGCAGAGAGACAGGTTTGATGGATGGACTGCTTGATGGACAAGGAATTGACTGGATGGCCACATCCAGAGCATCAGTCAATGGCTCAGTGTCCAACAGGACATCAGTAACAAGTGGTGTCCCTCAAGGGGCTGCACCAAGGCTGGCACTGTTCAGCCTTCATTCATGGCACAGACAGTGGGACTGAGGGCCCTCTCAGCAGCCTGTGGGTGACACCAAGCTGAACGATGTCACTGGAGGCAAGGGATGCCATCCAGAGTGACAGGCTTGAGCAGTGGGCCCACGAGAACCTCATGAAGTTCAACACAGCCAAGTGTGGGGTGCTGCACCTGAGTCAGGGCAACCCCTGCTATTGGTACACCCTGGGGAAAGAATGGACTGGGAACCCTGAGGACTTAGGGAACTAGATGATCTTTAAGGTCTCTTCCAAACCATTTTACAATTCTATGTTTTTAAAGGGGTGGATGAGGATTGGACATGAACCAGCCATGTGTTCTCACAGCCCAGAAACCCAACCATATCCTGGGCTGCATCAGGTGAATGACCAGCAGACCAAGGAGTGGAATTTCCCTCTCCTCCATTCTCTTGAGACCCCACACAGAGTACTGTGTTCAAATCTGGGGCCACCCACACAAAGACATGGACTTGTTAGAGCAGCTCCAGAGGAGGGAGACAAAAATGGTCAGAGGGACTGGAACACCTCTTCTATAAAGACAGGCTGAGAGAGTTGGGGCTGTTAAGTCTGGAGAAGAGAAGGTTCTGTGGAGACCTTAGAGCCTTCCAGTGCCTAAAGGGACCCATAAGAAAGCTGGAGATGGACTTTTTACCAGGGCATTGGTTTTCAAGTAAAAGAGGGCAATTTTAGATTAGATACAAGGAAGAAATTCTTTACTGTGAGGGTGATGAGACACTGGAACAGGTTTCCCAGAGAAGCTGCAGATGTCCCATCCCTGAAAGTGTTCAAGGTCCAGTTGGACGGGGCTTTGAGCAACCTCATATTGAGGTGAAAGACATCCCTTCCCATGGCAGAGGGTTGAAACTTTAAATCTTGAAATTTTTAAAGGCTACCTCCTGCACAAACAATTCCACAATTGTGTGTTCCTGCTGGCTAATCCCTCTCTGGCCAGGAAGACCCAAGACTGGGATTTCTAAAACTGCAGAACATCATCCTTTCATCAATTCACCTTCTCACATGAAAACTGTCATCAAATCTATGGAGATTATTATTCCTCCCCCCTGACCATTCCTGGTGGGTGAACTATCTGGCAAAGGGGTAATACAGAAATTAATCCATCATTTTTATGGAGAACTGCAGTGATGTTAATATACCTTGTGTTCCAAACAGTACTGCCAGTATGAGCATCTGAGGCCAGACAGCTCCCCAGATTCCCAGAGGAACAACAAAGATATCACTTCAGAGGCTGATAATGTTGGTAAAACAACAGGGTACTAAGTTGTTTCTAGGTGTAAAAGGGATCAAGATACTGGACCTTAAAATGTTCCCATCATCTTCCCTCACATGATGATTTTAGCAGCTAAATAAATGACTGCATAATACCCTATGAAAACCAGAATGTCAGGCTTCCAAATGGTGTGAAGCACTCACTTCTAAATAAAGCTATTCCTGAGACAACAGTCACTAAAACCAACCACATCCCAACCAAAGTGAATGGAATGGTTTTAAGTGAAAAGAATGACTTGCAAAGCTTGTATCCATCCACAGTGCTTATTCTTTTTCCACAGGTGTTACTGCTCTCTTCAGTAGTAGTTTCTTCTGGGAAACTATTCCCAGAAAGGAGTGATACCAGTGGCACAGGATGAAGGTCTGCAGCTGCCCCTCTCACTGAGACTGTCCCCTTTTTGCTTCCTTGAAACAAAAAGGCCACTCACTGGAGTGGCAGAGGTGTCTGGTGGTGCTGGAAGCAGAGCACTAGGAAGGCTAGAGCACTGCTTTTAAAACAGTGGAGTAGGTACTCCAGCTTGAAGCTCTACAGGGTCACAGTTGAGCTGCAAGGAAATGCAACAGCATCAAAACAAAACACAGTTAGGGGCAGGGGGGAAACAAATCATGCTCTCATCACAATAAAAGCTACTTTGACCCACTTTCAAAACAATACATCAATCTCACCTGCAACTCTCAACACACAATGAACTAAATATATTAAACGAACCAGCTCATAATTGTCTCTTTCCCCATTCAGCCCTTATCAAGGTAACATCTAATCAGTCATTTTCTTGCAGTGTCTGAAAGGATGTGGATTTTCTTTCATGATTTAGGGCCTGATCAGCTGGAGGCAGTCTGCAGTTGTAAAAACAAAGTCTGCTCCCAACACAGGGGTGATACAGATAGGCTTAAAGTATGGAGACAACTTTGATCCAAACAGAGAACTGAGGAGACAGAGAGAGCAAGAGGTACACAGGCCTCCCTCTGCACATGGGACAGGGCAAGAGGCACAAAGGCAGCCTCACTTGTAGTTCAGGGCTGCAGGGAGGGCTGCAGGGGCAGTAGGGACGTGGCTGCCATCCAGTGCAGAATGGAGGGCACTGGGAAACAGGGTGCTAAAGAGAGCCCTAGCCTCATCTTCCTGGCAGACTTCCAGAGCCTCCGAGATCGAGTGCTGTCCATGGGAGTCTGTCCCTTACAAAAGCCTCAGCTCCCCTGGATGAAACAAAAAATTGAAACAGTCCATGGCTGATGGCTGCAAAGGTTCACAGAGGCATGTCTTGCTTGTTGCTCTGCATCTTCTCCACTGCAGCCACCTCATGATATCCAGCCCATCAACATGACAGGTCCACAACAACTTCAAACCACAAGGGACATCCTTGTTGGGAAATCATTCTGAGAGGAAAGAGAGAAGATAAAACATCAACAGGAAAGCTCTCATTGGAACAGACAAAGGGACAGACAAAGCTTTGACGAAGACACAGCTAAACAGCAACAGCTTTGTCCCCTCACAGTCCAGTCCTCTCTCCCACAGCCAAGCTACTCTAATGATGTCTCCCTCATGGTGCAGACTTCCCCAGCTGGGTTAGATGGGGAAGATCCCCTTCCCCAGCAACCATGAACTCATCAGTCCTGACCAGCTTGGCCTGTGGCAGGATGTTTTGCACTTGCTGGTATCCTGGGTGAGGAATGCCTTTGCCATGAGTGGCCCCCACAAAGCCCATGGGCCCATACACCCACAGGTGATCTCACCCCTTTCAGAAAGATGTCTCTTACATCATCCCCTCCTACCAGCCATGTCCCAGTCCAGAAGAACAAGAGAGCCTCTCAACCCTTCCTTAACAAGGATCAAGGCCAAAGCAAAGCCCTATAATTGCTGTAAAGGCCTGGGTAACTTCCCTACCATGATCCTTCTGAACTCTAGATAAACTCCCACCACCTTGGATTACCAGGCCACAGATGCCAAAGACATCCCCTACCTCCCCAGTCCTAGGCACATCTGGCTTTCCCCTCCATCATGGACTCCTGTGTAGGAGCTATTACCCCTTCTGGCTTCCTACCCCACAGTTCCTTCCCCCTTTCCCACAGGGAGTGACACCCAGACTCCAGGTGTTCCCCTCCTGGAAAACCCCCCTGCCCATCAACCCTGGTTAGTAACCCCTGCCTGGTGGCTCTCCGCTCAGCCTATTTGGACCAGGACCACCAGACATGGCCTCACTGTTTTCTTGGGGTCCTTCTTCCTCTTCTTCTCAGAGGCATTGAGGTAGGCCTGTTCCCTGGCCCTGTAGGAAGGGCCTCTGCTCAGCTCCCTCTCGCTGTAGGGGGGCAGGCTGTCCTCCTCCTCCTCGTCCTGCTCGGGGGACGACGACTGCGGCGGCGGCGGCTGCGACTTCTCGGCCTTGTAGGTGGAGGGCGGCGACCAGGCGTAGTACGTGCTCCCTCCTCTCTGGCTGGGCTGCGAGCTCAGCTTCGAGGGGGTGGCACAGTGCTCGCCGCTCTCGTCGTAGCTGCGGGATTTCCTCTCCAGGACGCTGCTGAGGTAGGAGTGATCGTACTTCTGGCTCCCTCCGGGCGTCCGGCTCACCAGCCTGGGGAGGTGCTTCTCCTCGTGGGCCCGTCTGCGGGGCGGGCTGTAGGACCAGCCACGCTCCGAGTCCGTCAGCGGCTCCCGGTTGGCCCTGCAGCGCTTGGTGTAGTATTCCTCCATGGAGCTGTCCTGGTGGGGCAGGCCCCCGCCGCGCCCGCCGTGCGACTCGGAGCGCTCCAGGCGCCGCAGCAGCTCCTGGCTGTCGGCCCGCCGCGGCCGCTGGCTGTAGGACTCGGCAAAGGCCGCCAGCTCGTCCATGGACACGGCCGGCACGCCCACCGAGAAACTCTTACGGGACAGCATCTCCGACTTGGATCTCTGCTGGCTGCAAGAGGGAGGAGGGAGAGTTGGAGAGCAGGATCCAGCTGCAGTCATCCCCCTGGCTGCCTGCACAGACAATGGAGGGAAACAGGCCCTCCTGGGGGCATGAATCATCTGAGCTGTTTTCATCGCCCTTGAAACCCAGGGTTCTCTCTGCTGACTGTAAAGGCAGCTTAGTGCAGGTAGCTCAGGTTCTTCATGTCTAATGTCACCTGAGGTTACCCCCGGGGTGCACCTGCCCTGTCCTCCAATATGCAGGGTTGGACTTGCTTCTCCTTCATCCTAGACCTTGTAGGTGTATATCCTGCAGGAAAAACCCAAGAACCCAGCTACAGAAGCTCACAGCGGGGCAGTTTTGAAGCAGGTTTAAAGACAGTGAGCTGGTACAATAGCCCAGTACTGAAGGAAAGGAAATCCCTGCTGTTGAGGGAAGGTTGAGAGATAGCACAAGTGTAAGAACCAGAATGTGACTCCTTTAGGCCTGGAGCACTGATGTAGCTGCACCAAAGCAGGAGGGTGTGACTCCTATACAATAAAGCACACCAGCACTGGGAAGTGCTGGAGGCATCAGGTGCAAAGCTCAAGAGAGAGATTTGCACTTTCCCACTATGGAAAAGGTGGCTTGGTTCCTTTATTGATCTCACTTTTACATCCCACTGGGACTGGGGCTCGTACCTAGCTTTACCCAGCTGGGTAGGCTTCAGCGGGCTTGTGGCAATCAGCTTCATTCTGACCTCATCTAACGACACATCCAGATTTCCTGTTTCTCTCCAGCCCCTCTCCCCTGCTAAGCAGAGCAAGGGCAGCAGGAAACAGGGGAGAGCTACCAGTCCATCTGGTCCCTTCTGCTTTTCTTTACCACTTTGCCAGCCAGAGCTGCCCCCCGCCGCGGCGTCCCTCACCTGTGCCAGTAGCTGTCCCGCTCATCCCTGTAATCGGACACCGCCTGTGACCGGGAGGTGCTGCCCCCGCCCACCACTCCTGCCCAGTACTCGGCGTCGCCCTCCATGTCCCCGGCGGGGGGCAGAGGTTTCCTCCGAGCCTGCCGGTAGGGCTGGCGGAAATTCAGGTCCTCCTCGTGCAGGGAGCTCAGCTCAGAGACTGTGTTGTTATCTGCAGGAAAGAAATGAGATGGGCATCATCACCTGATGGCAGCCAGGCAGGGGATTCTGAGGGTATCACAAACGGCATTGAGATGCCTGTGTGTTCCAGATAACTGAGTTCAGCCTCCAGGAAGAGCTTCCCCTCAGCAACACGTGTTCCCCCTCAGCTCCCTGCCCTTGCCAGGTGGTCACCAAGCTTGGTGGGACACCACTACAGCACAGAAGTTGTGCCACCTCCCCTTTTCCTGGTGTGAGACGGGCTGGCTCTGGATTTGGCCTGACTTGCCCAGCTAAAACAAAAGCAACCCCCTCAAAAAAAGATCAGGAAAAAAAGTAAAAGTCTGTCTGAATCACTGTCAGTCTCTACCCCATCAAGCACACTGACATCTGTAGGCCTGACATACCAATCTGCAGAGGTTTTTTTATAGTAAATCTTGTGGGTGGAGAAGACAGTGTGCTCAGCAATGACTGTTTTAGAAGTATATATAATTTGTTCGTTATGCCTACTCTGTACAGAGCTTTGATGTAGTGTCATTCCTTAAAGCCCTTCCCTCCAATGATTTTCAGGATCCCACATGTCTGTTCTAAGTGACTCTAGCAGTGTCTAACATGGGTTAGTTCTGTGTGGTGCCCAGAGGAACTGAGCCCCCAGTTTGCCACTGTCCTCTGTGCACAGCAGCCACAGGACAAGGAGCAGCACTGCAAGCCCTCCCCACACACCTTGTACCATTCTGCACCTCTGTCTCCTAATGTGGAAAGATCCTCACTTGGGTTTGTATTCTGACACACACTGAGTGCAGCCTCAGCCTTTATTTAAGGAAATAAAGCTTACAATAGGCTATGGGAAGACAGTGAGGAGTTCCACACAGAAGCTCAGTTCTGAGTTTGCACCATGTCCCTATTCCCCATCCAGCTCCTTCTGCAGGGCAACAGCCACTCCAAACAAATTTCCTGCTGCCTTCAAGCCCCACTGTGGTCACTGCAGCCCACAAAACACACTTTCAAGAGAATCATCCCTCTCCTATTTTGCCATGCTGGGAATTTACAGACACCACACTCTAAAGAAATTGTGAAAACAATATCCCAGCTATTATTACACCAGAGGCTGTAGAATGAGTATGTAAAGGTATAAGTAGGGACTTGGCTTTTCAGATGCTGATAATCCCAAGGTTTAATTATACGAGTGGACAATTTTCATGAGCTTTCCAGTATCCCTCACTTTGCTCTAAGAATGATTAGGTAAGCACCAGACCTTTAAAATCAGAACATACCTGTAGATACCTAAAATCTAGATTTTATCTGTCCCAATTAGTTCATCCTGGATATCATATCCTGGGGGCTGACCCTGAGGCAAACCAAATGAACTTTTAACTACGAATTTCCCAGTCTTTCTTAGGTCAGCGGAAACAAAAAAAAATCAAACCATGGTCGTTTCTCACATCGTTCTCGCATCCTCCTAGCCGGGTCAAACTGAGCCAATTCCTTCTCCACATAGTACAGCACCTTCATGGAGTCCCTGTCCTTGTCAGTCTGGATCCTGTACCCTTTGCGCACTGCTAGGGAGGAAAAAAGAAAACATTAGAGGGAAACCCATGGAAGAACAAGGAGCCTTTCCCACAGCACTGCTGCTATAGCTGAGCTCACGTCTGCAGGCAGGTAGGCTGCGTCAAAACACACTGAGTCAGTCGTTGCTCCACAAGAAATTCGTCTACAGTGTGGGATGTGAAGCTGTAAGAACTTGCATCACTTTAAAAGTTTGCAGGAACAGCAAAAATGGTTTGGGAATGCCCAGTTTGTACAACCCAGTGCATCCAGTGATGGACACTGAGCGTGGTGGGACAATCCTCAAGCACCTCACCCTCCCTGGTGTAAGACAGGCTGGCTCTGGAGTTGGCCCACTTTGCCCAGCTAAAACAAAAGCAACCCCCTCATTGCCACAGAGTGATTCCAACTCCCACAGATGATGGCAGAGAGAAAAGCAGAACTCATTTCTCCTTCCTCAGCACTACTGAAAGGATTCGTCATGGCATGGGAGAAGGAGTCCCAGAAGATCAGCCTTCGTCTGAGCTCTGTCTGCAGGAGAAGAGGTGGCTGAGCATTTGGGAGCTGTCACTGTGCAAGACCACTCCACCCTCCCACCCCCATGAATTCTCCTCACACAGGTTGAAGAGTGTGTGGCAGAAGCTCCAGAGAATACAGAAGGAAACACAGAGTCCCACAAAGCACATCACACTGCCTTGAGGTTTACCCTGACTCCAGGGATGAGGCCAGCCAGGTCACTGGTAGCTGTGAAACTGCTCTGGGATTCTTTACAAGCTTTACTTTACAGAAGAGGTATGTATCTTACACATACATGAAATGCTTGACTTCTGGGAAGTCTGGACAGCTTTTTGACTCGTCCATGTGCCTGTGTGTAAAAAAGAAGACCTTATACATTTGGAGATTTACCAGATTTAACTCTGGCAGATTAGCTCCATGCACACTTTACCAGCTAACAATAGCTACAGACTGATTATCTTAAGGCAGGTCTACAGTCAGCAGGCAGAGAACTCCACCTTTCCACTCTTTCTTTGAAGAAAATCAGGTTTTTATAGCAGATTATTTAAGAAAGGTCTCATCCTGGAGCTATTTCAGGATTGAAAGAAATTCAGGTCTAGGTACAAGAGAGGACTACAACCCTCAAATTCAGCCTTATTAGAGAACCATCGTAAGGACAATACAGTCAGCACTACAAAATGGAACCTGTCAGCCTTGCATGGGGTTGACATGTTCCCTTGTGGGAATACTGCAGTGCTGCATGAATGCTCCTGCTGGGGAACAATTTTAACACTTGGACAGTGGTTCTGAGCCAACCTGTTCCTTCTGTTTTATCCCACACCACCGCAACACATCGAGCTATTAACATACTGGTTTGGTAGTACATCCATAGTATGTGCTGTGTGGGCTGAGCAAGGACTTGGCAGAGGTATTCTTAGGCACCTCCTGTCCTAAACTGCTGTGCATGTGTCTGTGCACTAGGAAATAACCATGCTCTGCTTTAGGAATGGCTGTGCCATAGAAATGGGTAGAACAATTCCTTCCATAACCCCACAGATTGCTTCAGGAGCAAAGCCCTTTACTGTGGGTTTGGCATATGTAAGGTAAGTGATTACATCCTGAGATATTACCTTGTGTGTCTGCACTTGGGAATGGTATAGGATGTAAAAGTATAGTAGGGGTCTATCAAGGTCCTTCTTTTAATGTCAGCTCAGCTGACAGCAGTGTGTGTTTTATTATCCTTGTGAGTGAGTGCACAGTGGCTGGAAATGCAGACAGTGGTTTACAGAACACAAGGAATCCTGCCTCTGCCTCCCAAACTGGAAGCACAGCAGGTCTCCTCAAGTGAGGCTGGACTGACTGG
This sequence comes from Trochalopteron elliotii, assembly GCA_024734555.1. Classification (NCBI taxonomy): domain Eukaryota; kingdom Metazoa; phylum Chordata; class Aves; order Passeriformes; family Leiothrichidae; genus Trochalopteron; species Trochalopteron elliotii. The sequence goes on from JANPWX010000020.1 coordinate 4,045,096, forward strand.
CCTCAAAAGTGATAGCTCTGGCTGCACTGCATGAGCAGCAAGGGCAGTTCTCCATCTCACCATCATGGCTGGTACCTTACTTCTGTCTGGTACTGTGCCTCTCACTATTCTTTCTTCTACTGTGCAGACCAGGAGCTCAGCTAAGCTGCCATCTCACTTACACACAGGCCAGCAAACCACTCTGATCCACTCATAACCTTAGGGGAACATGAACAGGCAAGACTCTGTCTCCCCAGACCCACTGCACACACTGAGGTTGTGCCAAACATCTATTTGGGCAATATCTATAGCTCCTGGAACTGATGGAGAATTAGCCAGGCTTCATGCTAACTTCATACTAAACTTGCTATTGCAGCTGTGTATCAAAAGGCAAATGAATTTCTTGGTTAATTCTGCAAGCATCTAGAAATTAATTTTGGATTTAAATCTGCAAAGATGGCTGTGAACAGCTCATAAAAAGTATTTTTCACTACAGAGGAAGCAGTTTTGTCTCTATGTTTGTTTATTAAATACTTCTCATAATGATACTGAATGCTCAACTTATTAAATCTCTTCGTTATTCCTTCAGCTGAGAACCAAAGATATTATTGCTTCTTCCTCACACTCTTCATCTGTAAATTGCCATAATCCTTTAATCAGGTCTGAATCATTTTAAGCCCATTTTAATTAAAAAGAAATAAAGATGCAGAAATGTTGACCACATGTCCAGAACCATTTGCTGAAGTCAAAGGAAATGGAACATTCTTCTCATATTTTTTTCTCTCGAACAGTTCATCAATTTCTAATGTTTAATTTGTATTTAACTAGACACTATTTTTACTCTTCTGTGGGTGGAACCAACTCAGCCAAAACTATAAGCTGTCTCCCTCCCCAGAAAGGACAGCACTACTATTTTTTTTCAGACCACTATGTTTAGGAAGTAACTGATGTCTCATCCTTATACCCTTTTCATGTTAAAGATCTAGGACCAAAAGCTTCCCTGTGTGCAGAGTTTAAAGGATCAATGCAAGAGCCTCTAGGCAATCACAGCATTTAAAACAGAGCACAAATCCTAACTTATGTGTTGTCAACACTCTTCTAAATAAGAGAGCTAAATGTTTTGGGGTTTTTTTTCTCCATTCAGACCTAAGCTTAGGATAGAGTTCCTAGGCTTAATCTGAGCTTTGCCACATGGCTTTTATGTAAGCCCAGACAAATTTTCTAAATATCCTCAGGCCTGAACTTGCTCACTAGATCCTCTCACAGGCATCATTTATAAGCACAGATTCTATCCAGGGCAAAGGATGTAGTTTTTAGCCAGAATTACAGAATCCTCCAGCCTCTGTCCCCCAGCACTTCCGATCCCATTTTTTTTTTTAAATGGACTTGACAGAAAGGTCCAAGTCCCAAAGATACATAGTTTAAGATCAGACCTACACCAGCTGTGTGAAGGACACAGAGGCTTTTAATTCTCCTTCTGAGAAAGGCTCTTATTATAAACTCAACCATTACCTGTTTTGTTTAGCTTGCTGCCTGGCCAACAAGCAAATAAGTAGCTTGGAAAAGCCACACAATGTTTTCTCTTCTACAGCCTGTCATTTGGGGATATTCTGGCATTGTGGAGGACCTTAAAAAACAGAGTAGAGGCTATAACTCTCCCTTAGCTTCACAGTTCAAGCACCTTGAACAACTGGTCCATGATCCAGACTAAGGGTTTGTCCATATTATTGCAAAAAAAGATAAACTAATTTTTTAAAAAGCTTAAGAATCTCTGTTGTCTTGTTGTCTTTAACCACAAAGGTTAAAACTCTGTGATAATGTTTTTATTTGTCATATGTACTATATCCTGTCAAGTCCTGAGGTGAGGGATTGAGACCAGACACCTGATTTGGATGCATTATATATTAAATGCATCCTTCTGTGTAAGGATCATGGGATCCTAAGAGCCATTCCATTTGGCTACCAAACATATCCACTGTTTTTTATTCTGAACTTGTGCTCTGCTAGCAGAGACAAGACTGGGAGGTGTGATCTGACTTAAAAATTCCCTAGACTTCCCACAACCAACACCAGACTCTACGTGCAGTGACATTTTTCACAGGAGAAAAAAATTGAAGCACTGGGGTGTCATTCATCATTTTCTGACAAAGGTTTTTGAATTGGATACATTCTGTGTTGGATCAGCGATTGATTTATTTCCTATTTCAAAATGCTCCATTCCAGAGCTCTGTTTTGATTTCAGTGGCCAAAAAAAAAAATATGATTGTTGGAAAAAAAATACTTTTTGTAATTCCAGAAAGGTTAATACACTGCCTGGGGCAGCAGAAGCATGTGTAGGGTTGTTCCAGAAGCTTAATTAATTATGCTACTTAATCTTGTCTTTTCAGATGTGTTTTATCAACACACTGTCATGAGTTAATTTAACAATTGATACTTAGTGTGGTGCTTTGAAATCTGACATGTAGCTGGGTCAGTGATGACTCTGCATTGGTGAGAGTCATTTCTGGTGCAGAATATTTGAATTTAGACAGCCACCCTGGTCATGAAATGCATGTGGCTAAATAGCTGTCCTCTTTTCTCATTGATGGCAGCTTCCTTTGCAGCAGCAGAAGTGACCCCTCCCTGAGACAAGAGGCATCACACTGACACTCTAGGTCTGACACAGATCCACAACTCCTTCCCAGTCACGAAGCCTTTCATCACTCACATTGACAAATGCAAAGGCTGAACAAAAAAAAAGTGACCTACTGACTTCTGTAAAATAGAGGACAGGGTCCAGCTCCAAAAGATCTTGGGCAGAAATATCAAGGGAATAGGTTACTTTGCCCAAAATGCCATGGGCACAGTAAAACATGCTGCAGCATAAACTGCTTCCAGAGGCCAAGCAGTGCCCTACAAAGGGTTGGAAGGACAGTTTACAAAGAGAAAGCAGCTTGCAAGGCATCAGCTCTAAGGGGTAAATGGCCTCTGCCTCTGCTCTCCTGAAATCATCCTTTTGTCCTCTGCAAACGAATGTCTGCAGCAGTAATGAGAGGGGTCCTGTACAGGAACTTGGCCTCCTATTCCCTGCTGACCTAATTAGGCACCCACAAACTGACTCTGCATTGATGGCCCTAGAGAAGTTAGACCATGTGGGCCTAATGCAAATGTCGTCATCAGAGACAGGATTAAAATGCAGTTTCCCTGTGCTTCTTCTCTTCACACTTGATCAGTGACAGTCCTTCCTCCCCTTCCCAGCCCTACTCCCAGTCAGAGGACTGAATGTTGTGCCTGGCACTGCAAATTACCATTTTGGCTTCCTCCACTGGCCTCACTTGGGGCTAAGGGAGGGGGGTGAGACTTGTCCATCAGCACAGCAGGAGATGGCACACCAGCTACAGGAACACTGGGGATGTAGTATGGACCTGGCATGGTAGAGACTGCAGGAGGGTAGCCAGCTTTTGCTGCTTTGCCTGCTACATACACTGAAAAAGAAAAAGAACAAGAGTCAGCATCACACACCAGCCCCCCCACAGACCCATGTGGGCAAAACCTGCACCTACATTGGTGGCAACCCCACAGGAGACAAATGAATTAACAAGGACCAACCTGAATTTCTCTAAGCCTCAAAGGGTACTGAGGGGAGTTTAAAACATGCACTGCATATAATAATAGTGCATATAATAATAATGGCACTGTGAGATGCCCAGAAAGACACTCAGAGTGTTACAGCCAGCATTACCACTGCCATGATTTAGTGGCAGTTCAGCTTTAAAAATAACTGATGACTCAAGCAGCAGGATGAGGCTCATGGAACTTGACAGATCTGACTGAGCCTGACCAGGAACCTTGCTGGGTTGCAAGGATTTTGCACTCTTGTAGAGGACAACTGATTTGCATTGCCAGGAAGAAACCTCCCAGGATGCTCTTAGCTCTGACCCGCAAGATTCACTGACACAACAACAAGAAGTTTGGAATGGGAGCATGACACTTTGGAAAAGCAGGCACAGCTGCCAAGGCAGGGAGGGCTTGGGGAATTACATTTGTAATTAACTTTGAGCATTCAACCATTGAGTAATAGGTCAGATGCTTCACTCCCTAAGAACCAGTTCTTTAGCCAAGCAAAGTGCTCAGGGCAAAGGAAGCAATATTAGCAGATTCTCCTCCTGCTCTACCAGGGAGCAGAAGTAGTAGGGCAGAAGATTTGCACCAGGCTTGGAGAGGGTCACTCACGCGCCCGAGGACAGCAGCAGGACTCAGGACAGCAGGGGCAGCGGACGTAACAGCAGCAGCTGTGTGGGCAGCACTGGCACCAGCAGATCCCCACCAGGAGGAAGAACAGGAACGCCCCCAGGATCACCAGGCCCACAAAGACCCACTCTGGAAAACAAGGGGAGAAAGGGAGATACTTGCAGGGCTGCACATTGCTGTGGAACAGAACATCAGCAACATCCTCCCAGCGGAGAGCATGGGGACAAAACACACAGGTGAATAACAGAAGTAGACCGATTCCCTGTGGGTCTAGGACAAGATCTACTCTTCCTCTTGTGTCAAAGGAGAAACAGCACATGACGGTGAGAAATGAGCTACAGAAATGTGGTCCCTTCTGGCAGCATCTCTGGCTGGCACAGAGGCAGGAGCCCTGGTTCCCCAGCCAAAAACGCTTCGCCCCACAGCAGACCTGCGCCAATGCCCCATTAGCATTTGGACCTCATCAAAGACTCATTCTTCTTGGCCATGTTCATGCCCTGCTTATGTGTTTGTTCCCTGCCCACTTTCTGGTTTTAATGGGACAAACGATGGTGAAAAGTGGGCTATAAATAGCCCAGTAAACGAGCCAGGCCTGCCCCTTCGCAGCGAGGCCTACGCACGCAATTATTCTTTTGAATGCGCTGAACGAACATCCTATTCAGGAGCCACAGCCAGCCAGGAAACTTAACAACCACTTTTTTTCTCCCCCATTGAAGTTTCAGATGATGTATGCCAGGCCCCAAAAGGGAGCAGCTGAAAAGCACCCTACAAATGAAAGCACAGAAGAGCTTGGCCCACAAAAACCAGGATGGGGCTTAAGGGGGAAGGGGAGGGAGGAAAGGTTTCTCAAACTTTGCTGCTGGAAAATCTGGTGGGAGCAGGGTTCAGCACCTACTGCCACAAAGGAATTCCACAGACTAAGGGAATGATCAGTGAACACATCTAGACCAAGAAATTACAAGACTGTGCCCATACAGGAGACCTAGAGATGGGTTTATGTCAGTGAAATGCACCAACCTATCTCAAAGCAAGACTGCTGGTGGGGAAAAGACTTCAGGTGCACCCAGGTGGTTATTCAACCACCTTGGCAAAGTAGCAAAAAGCAAATAAAGACATGGTGGGGCTGCATTGCAGTGGGAAAGGGTTCATCCCCACTTTAGAAGAAAAAAAGCAGCAGACCACTATTTCCAAACAGAAGTCCAGCATTCATTAAAGAGTCTTCTGGGACAGTATTATTTGAGGTGAAGAAGTATTGATACAAGGATTGCAATGTGCATGAAGAATCACACTGGAAAAACAGTGCACCCCTGATCTGTGTTGCTAAGCTAAAAAGTTAAGGAAAAATGTTTCACTTGGACCATTCAAAATAGAAATTTTCCTAATTCTTAATACAATGCAAAAATAAGAAGTGTCATTTTTGATCCATCAACAGCGTTCTGTTTGAACAAAAGTATGAGTCTTTACTTTGTTGGAGCTCTCCTTAACTCTTTTAGAAATAATTCCCCTTTTTAAAAATGTCATTTTAAATCAAGAATTTAAAATTTCCTTTGAAAAATGTCAGTCAAAGTTCTGGCATCTACAAATCAAAACACTTCAGAAGTGTGAAGTGAAATTTTAAAAAAAATTTTTTTTTTTGGCTGACACAGATAAATTTCATTTAAATTTGCATTTAATTTTGGTCCCTGTGGAATAATTTTTTGGGGTTGAACTTACTATATGCTGAGAAAAATTCAGCTAACAAGTAAGAAAAAGGGCAGAAGGAAAGCATTCATGAATGAGAAAGCAAGAGCTGAGAGATTACTGACACAGTCCCTCAAGTTCTGCTCCTAGCAGCTGTTTTGCTTAATATTTTCATAAATTACCTTGACATAGAAAATAAGAATGTGTTAAAATATCATGACAGTAAGCAGTAGGGATGCATTGTCACTAAAGGCTGGGACACATTATACAAAAGGCCTTGGGTCTACAATAGGAAATGTGAAATGCAGTATTATTCTGAATTTCAAAGTATGCAGCAATACTTTCAGTGTCACAGGTTCAAAGATCAAGAACAATTTCTTTTCTGAGCAGGACTTCACTGGTTGAAAAGAACTGAAAAACACGAGAAACGATCCAGTACACACAGGATTACTGTCACCTCTCACACAATACAGCCACCAAAAATGGCAAATGTAATCCTGGGCCCAATAAGGGGAAGAATTTCCAGTAGTGTTAAGGAAATATCAATGGCATCACACAAGGCCTCCTCTCCTCATAACTTCATCTGAAGCTATTGATGTTATACAGCTCTGGTCATCTTTGCAGCAGAAAAGACAAATTTAGGTCGGAGCTGATGGAAAGCAGGGATTTGAGGGATGAAGGGGCTCTGGAGCCTGCCAGGCAGCAGGGGAGCTGAAGCCTGCTGAGTTACTCTATTAAACAGAAGGCTGAGGGAAGATGTAGCTCCTGCCTGTAAATACGGTAGGAGGATAAATGCAGGAGGAAAAGCAGGTATTATAGTTACAGATCTTACATAAATGGACAGAAATAGATGATCAGTGATATAGAGAGAAGCTAAAAGAAGCCCATCAAAGAAAGTGATCCAATGGGAAAGAGAAAGGCCAAACCTTAGGCTACTCCTAAGCTTGCTAAGCTTACAGAAAGGATGAAATTACATGGTGGTGTGGATAGAATGCAAGGTAGGGAGTCAGACTATCATTTCCAATCCTGTACTTCCTAATCTATGCTAATCTAAGCAAGATCTTAGTGACTTTTTCTTTGTTGTGTTCTCATCTTGTTTTCTACAACCATCATGGACACAGAGAAGGAAGTGAAACAGTACTGCTTGACACAAGTGGGCAGCCACAGCTATCCAGTGAAATTCAGATGTCAGAACTCCAGAGCTGTTAGTGAACAGTTCACAACCACTCCATAAAGGGTAAAAGCCTGGTAGAGGAAAAAACAGACAGCAAGTCCATTAGAAGTGTATCTGTGGTCTCCCTGAAAACATTCTAGAAATACAAAAAGGGATCAGGTTAGTGTGTACATTGCACATTGCAGGATACTCACTCAGCATATAAAGTGGATGTTCAAAATCAGTGTCCCAACCACAGGGACATGTGAGTCAGGATTTTACTTCACAGGAAGTTAGACCATTTCCTTTTCTGATGATGTTAAGAAAACAGCAAAAAGAGCCTGCTGGCTCTTCTTTTTTGCACAAAACTGGGATTCAACCAGCTCCCTGTGTTCAGCACCTGTGTAATGCTGAGATTCAAATGACTACCAAGCTGACAAGCTGTGTCCTTACTGTCTGGAAACTACTGGTTGGTGCTTGCAGAAGAAGTACCTGCTTTCCTTTACTCAGGTAACAGGCAATACCAACAACTGAAATGTGGTTTGCTGCTGCATCTTACACTTTCTTGTTATCTACCCATGCAGTGAGGGTACCAGAAAGATATCTGGCCAACACACCATAATTTTATACTCATTCAATGAAACTCTAAATAACGGGGAGGAAAAGTGTTAGGCAATAGAGAATCAACTGTTATCTATGCTGAAAAGACCAATCCCTCTCCTGCCATGTAGGAATTCTAGGGAGCTTTGGGTTACACTGGAAGTGGGTGAGTGTCTGCCTTCTCTCTGTTTGCATCTCTGGGACAGGCTCGAAAATAGCTTCACACATTTATGTGGAGTTGCATTTTTGCACAAACGTGTGAAAGAAATGCTCCTCAGGCACCACCAGGGAACGATCAGATGACTCGAGGGCTAAATATTCTCACAGCTTTCCCCTTTCAAGAACAATCTGTTGCACAGCCTCTGTCTCCTCTGCAAGGAGCACCAGAACTGGTGGCTCTCATTAGTTTTGGCTAGCAAGGGATTTATCACAGGCACGGAGCTCTCACGTCAGACCCAGCCACCTGGTGTTACCAAGCTCATGGCCTGGCCATGCAGCACAAGAGGGGCTGTGCCACTGATGGGTTGCTAGCCAATGCTCTGTTCCCAGCACCTCCTGTGTTACCATCTGTGGTGATGGTGGAGCACAGCACAGGCCAGCTCTGGGGAGCTGAGTGACTGCACAGGAGCAGCTGACACACAGAGCCACGCAGGGCTGTGGGGTCTCACAGGCTGCAGCACAGTTTCCTCTGTGATAGCAGGGGGAGAGCAGAGAGCTTGGTAGAAAACCTCCCAAAAACAGCTCTGGCATTTCTGCTCTCACACTGATCCTGGCATGACATCAACCATCTCTGTCTGCTGGCTCCCAGCATGGCCCAGCACCAGCTCTCTCAGATCTGAACCCAGCACTTTTCCAATAAGTGATAGGCTTTTCTCTGTAAATCCCCAAATAAAACACACATACAAGTGAAACATACACCACATAAAGATGCTGCAGAAGGATAAACAGACAAGATGACAGAGGAATGGATGATTAAGGGTGAAATGACTGAATACCTGGCATAATCTCCACAGCAAAACTGGGCAAGAGATCAGCAAGCAGCCCTGTCCTGCCTAGAAAAGACAGAAGGAGGAGAAGAAGGAGAGAGGTTACTGCAAGAAAAACACACTCCCCAGCCCCTGCCTTAGCCTCCAGCTCCCTTCCTCATCAGCCCACTTGCACTCTGTGTTATGTGAACTCCTATCAAGCACAGATGTCATCCTGCTCGAAGCCTGGTGTCTGCCTCTGCACTTCTGCCATTTCTGTGTCCTTGCATTTTATCTTTATCAGCGGAGCTGGGGGGAAAGAATCTGGAACAGAGCTTCTCCAATCTAGGCACAAAATGACAAGAAAAAGGAGTCCCTTTAGCATGGTTACATGGTAACATCTCCCTGGAGTTATGCTCTACACATGCAAAAGCTCCTAGAAATGCACAATAGCCCTCAAATAGAAGGACACGGTTTATTTTTGAAACCTACTGATGTAGTTTCTACAGATGTGAAACATCTTTAACCCAAGGCTATTGATAAATCAGCCACGTGCTTCCAAAACCCATGGATGCTGCTCTCCATGTGGGGCTCTGTGAGTGCACAGACAACTCCAGGAAAGGAGCCTTGAAGGAATGCTGTGCACATGTGCTAATTAATTGGAGATGCACGAGCATCTTGGTGACACTGTGTGACAAAGACCAACTCCCAATGGAAGCAAACCAGCCAGGGAAGGATTCGTGTAGAAATTTGTGGGATCACTTTGCAAAAGAAAAAGGAAACAAAAAAAAAAAAAAAAAAAGGCAAGTCAACTTCCAATTTATAATTTACAACCAAATACAAACAAACTCCAAGCCCAAAGGCAGCTTGATGCCTGTTTGTTTTGGCACAGAATGTCTGGGATATTTCCAGTACACAGCAAACATCCTGCACAGTGCTCAGCTGTAATTTACACACACCTGTGCATTGGCAGAACAGCCCTAAGTGCAGCTGTGCTGTGAATTCTCCCATAGAGCCCCAGGATCATGCTGGGATTTTTAAAGACATGCATACAGTAGGAGAGCTGCACTCTGAAGAGACACACACATTGTGGGCATAACAACAGGAGCAGCTAAGGGTAAGCCAATGCAAAAGTGCTAGAAAGCTACCTTTAACCTCCCCACATGCCCTCCAGGTCCTGCACTACGCAGCACTCAGACACAGTGGTGAACTGGATCCCAAGTTCCTCGGCCTCTAGTCTGTCCTTGAAGGTTATTACAATCAAATTCCCACCATCCGTTTTTTCTCAGTGCTTCAGCAGAGACTCTGTAGAGATCAAAAATCCACAAGGAAGCCTGCTGGAGCCATAATGAGTACACCATGACTGCAGGCAGTGCTTTGCAGCCAGTTGCAACCCATCAAAGCTGGCTAGTACTCACAGGAACGCCCATCCTGATGAGGTGGTCCCAAATCCTTAGCAAAAGATAGCATGGTGATGCTTCACATAATTGCTCCCCATTTACCACTTTGAGGGAGGACTCTTGCCACCAGTCTGCTGCAAAATTTTCACCTACATTTACAAAGAGTTTCACGACATTCTTTGCAGTCCATTTCCTGGAAGGATCAAGTGTCCAAGCCGCTCACAACTAGCATGTTATATTCCATGTGCATATTAAGTATATTCCTTATTTTGATAAAACAATAAGCAATTCTTTTGCAGGCTTCTGTGTGCATATGTGAACAGCACCCACATGAACCTCACACATGCAGAATATGGGCAGCCATGACCATGTAGCTCACCTCCCACGTGTTATTACCTCTGCACAAGCTCACATGCAGCCCTAGTGTGAGAGCAGATGCCACTGGACAAATTGCTGGAGGTACATAGCTAATTAAGGGCTTCTATTTGTGGTAAAAAAGGCAAGGAAATGACACCTTTAAACAGCAGAAACTCCTTCTCAAATGGTCATTCACGAATAGGTGCCTGCTTTATTTTGAACCTACCTGGAGAGACTTGAGCCCTGCTAGTGCTGGGTACCTTCTGATCTCCAAGAGGAATCACATGTCCAACAGGGAAAAAGCACCCCTTAATGTAACAGTGCCTGAGGACTTGGTAAAAACAAAGACAACCAACACAGCTCCTCTGTGCTACCCACGAGCAGCCAGTACTTCCCTGCTTGTGCAGCCTCACTTGTCTTGTCAGAGTATCTCCCTGGGGAATTTGCATCCCTGCCCTGCCAACGAGACTCCCACAGCCCTGGGGGCCCCAGAGCCCCCAGCAGGGACAAACAAAGCCTGGGAGGACCCGAGGCAGCAGCAAATCCCACCACAGCTCTGCCTGAACTCTGCCTTGCCCAGCCCAGCTGACAGCCAGCGAGCACAATGCCCACCCCTGGACTGCTGTGCTCCCAGCAGCCTTTCACAGCTCTGCCCCCTCCCCTCCCCAGGCTGGATTAATCCCCTGATAACCTTTCCCCAAACCATTCCTTCAGGGAAGCCAATAGGCTGAGGCTGCCCACAGTTGCCCCAGCAATGCGAGGCTCCCACCCCTGTCCCTCATTGAAGGTGACTTTTCCCCCCTCTGCTGCTGCTGCCAGCAACAAGTGGAGCAAAAACCCCATCCTGCACAGGGACACAGGGACAGGGCTGCCACTGGCTCTCCGCTCCTGCCCTCTGCAAGCCTGGCCCACACATGGGCACAGCCCAGAGCCAGGTGGTGGCCACAGAGGGGATCCCAGGGCAGCACCCTGGTGGGTCACACCCTGCCCAAAACAGAGAGCAGGGCATCTTTTTAGACCCATGGCTGTAACAGCAGGCAGGAGGCAGTCAGAGCACCCATGGCCAGCACCCACCCATCTCTCCAAGCCCAGGATGCTCCTTCCCTGGGCTTTAAGCTCACCTCCCTTTCTCTCGTTTTTTTGGTTTTTTTTTTCAAGGAAATTTTAAAGTGGACGCTGGGGCTAGATAGCAATTGGTGGGGAAGAAACAATTCAGTAAAACATCATGCCAAGAGACCATCTGGCCACACCATCTCTGCACAGCAGCTCTGCCCACCTGAGAAAGGGCTGCAGGCACTCCCAGTCGTGGCTGGGCACTGCTGCTGAGTCACAGATCTGTGCCCCCACCCACAAGAGCTTCGTGTCCTCTGTGCAAGCTCTCACCACCGAGGGGGTAGAGGGAATAGACAATGGCCCCGTTTTCCAGGGTTGCTCCAGGTGACTGTGTCAGAGCTAGGAACTTGTCCTCATTCTGCAAGGATCTGGGACACGTGCCATCTCCATTCCCACCACGCTGCTGAAGGGTTTTACCTGCCCACAGTGGCCTCTCACCAGGCACCTCACACGCCCCAGGCCCCAGCCAGCCTTGAAATGCAACGGAGCTTGCAAGCCCCCCATCTGCACTGGCAGAGCACAGGAGGAGGAATGGGAGAGGAAAAGCTGAGGGGATGCAGAGCAGCTCCAAGAGGTGCAGACACACAGCAGAGGCGGGCGAGGACAGGAGTTAATACACGGGAGGCAGGCAGGCGACAGAGCAGTGAGCAAATAGCAGCGGAGCAGGGAAGACCTGGAGTCAAGCACACAATTAGCAGAGAGTCTGCAGAGAAGAGACACAAAAATAATTAGGGTAAGTGGTGCAGCTGAAAAGAAATGATGGCATGAATAAAGTAGGCGCAGGTGCAGTCAGAAACACAGCAATTGGGTAAATATGGGAACATGGCACATACTGGCAATCGCATAAATGTGATAAATATTGGGTAACTATGGCTGCAAACTGCTGAACTGTTTTCCTGTTTGAAGGCTGCTTCTGCAGCCCTACCTGCTGCAGTGGGATCACAGGCCACAACAACTACAGAGGGAATTATTTCCTTCTCAGTGGTGGAAAACTTTGCCAAGCCATGCCACAGCAAGAGGCCCCTGGCAAGGGACACTGTCCTGAGGAGAGGCTGGAAAGCGCAGCAGAGGAAGTGTGGCCCTTGTAAATCAGATACTTTTCCAAGGCAGCTGCTGTGAGATTTACTAGGGGGAGCACAGCTCTGCAATGAGTTCCTCTGTGCTCCCTCTGCTTGGAGTAAACTTTATCCTTTCTTCCCATCCTTTTCTTCAATCGGACGGAGAAACAGCAGCAGCCCCTTTTGGAGATCAAAGTTTTAGCAGGCAACAGAGACCTCCAAGGAGGCTGTTGCCATGGCTACCTCAGTAACCGCGGTCTTTTAATCACGCCACTCTCCTTTGTGAGCAGCTGGCAAATAAGGAGGAAAACAGGGGTAAAAAACCTTGGCAACAAGTAGCACTTCTAATTGGTGTGAAATAAATAACCAGGAGTAGGCCGGGCTAGGACCAGGGGGACTGGAAGAGGGTTACAGAGGCGGCAGAACAGTGGTCTGGGGCAGTGCATCAACACTTCTCCAGGATTTTTAAGAGGAAGGCTCCTTTGCCAATCACTTCCTTTGCCTGCTGGCACTGCCCACCTTTGGTCACAGCTCAAGGTCAGCCAGCCCTCTCCGTGGAGCTGCTCACAGACATTTTCCCAGCCGAGATGTGGGCCAACACATCCCCAACACAAGGCCACCAGCACAACTCTGCCAGCTCCTGTGACCGAGCACTGGCTCAGATGCTACTGGCAGCTTTTCAGCAAATCAGAGCAAAATCCTAAAACCAACATCATGTCAGGGAAAATTTTGCCAAGAACTTTTCAATCTCCGAAATCATGTCAAATTTTATTATACAGTCTCTCCTGGCATAGAAGAGACTCCAAACCTGGCTATATTTATACCAGCCATTGAGTCACTTTGCTGAGTAAGAACTGCCTTATTAGCATTGCACACCATACACACGTGTCCCAGTGGAGATTTATCCTCACTGAAAGTCAACACATGTCTCTATTAGTACATTAATTACTGTACAATATGCTGTGTGTATATGTGTCTACATTCTTTATTTTACATCCTTTACTACTTTTACTATGGGGGTGAGACTTTAAATTTGGGGTTTAGCCTATGTGGATAGTGGCAGAAGATGTCAGTTTACCAACATTAGTTGCCAGTTGTCTCCAGAAATTAACACAAACCTCAAGTGCTAACTGTTGTTATTTAAAGCATAACAATGGGAGAAGCTTCCACTTCTGAAAGATTTATTTGGGGAATTTCAGGATGACCTTGGTGCTCAGGAAGGTTATGAAATAGATGATCTTGAGTGCAACCACACAGCACATACAGGACAACCAGTGGATCAGAAGGATCCAGCATGGGTTTAGGAAAGGCAAGTCCTCCTTGACCAAGCTGATCTCCTTTTTATGACCAGGTCACCCACCCAGAAGATGAGAGAAAGACTGTGGATGTGTCTTCCTGGACTTAATAAAGCCTTTGAGAGTGTCTCCCACAGCATTTTCCTGGAGAAGCTAGCAGTGCTACAGGCTGGAGAACAGCACGATGAGAAAGGATCTGGGGTGCTGGTCCAAAGTGGCTGAACATCAGCCAGAGCATGCCCAGGTGGGCAAGGAGATCAATGGCATCCTGGTTTGGATCAGGAATATTGTGGCCAGCAGGAGCAGGGCAGTGATTGTCCCTCTGTACTCAGCACTGGTGAGGCCCCTCAAGTCCTGTGTTTATATTTGGGCCCCTCACTCTAAGAAAGGCATTGAGGTGTTGGAGCGAGTCCAGAGAAGGGAATGGAGCTGGGGAAGGATCTGGAGTGCAAGTCTGACAAGGAGTGCCTGAGGGTATTTAACCTGGAGAAAAGGAGGCTCAAGGGGGACCTTACCACTCTCTACAACCACCTGAAAGGAGGGTGTGGAAAGATGAGTCGACCTCTTCTCCCAGGGAAGAAGTGACAGAATGGAGGAATGAGAGAAATGGCCTCAAGCTGTGCCAGGGTAGTTTCAGGTTGGACCTCAGGAAGAATTCTGTCACTGAAAGGGTGGTTAAGCATTGGAATGAGCTGCCCAGGGAGGTGGTGGAATCATCATCCCTGGAAGTGTTTAGAAAACAACTGGATGTGGCACTTAGTGCTATGGTTTAGTTGAGATGGTGGTCTTCAATCAAAGGTTGAACTCAGTAATCTTGGAGGTCTTCTCCAATTTGAATGATTCTATGATTCTGTGACTAACTATAAAATAATATTTCACTGATACCCAGTTTATGTAATATTAGCTGGTGAACTGGATGGAAAAGAAAGCAGACAACAGCTGTCTAGCAATGCACATGGATCACTAACCAAAGCATCAAACCAACAGCTGGGATTAGTGGAGTACTTTCTGGCCTCTTCCAGAAACTTGACAGGTCCTGGGGAATGGAGGCACTGTTTTGTGAAGCATGTCTAAGCTATGTAAAATCTCAGAATGCAAATATCACTGAGCTTGCACAGACCTATGTGTCCCAGGGTGCCCAGCTGAGCTGTATGTACAGGCACTGCTCTGTAGCTCTTCTAGCTTGGGAAGGGAGCAGTGTAGCAGCTTCCATAGGTCCCTGCACCTGGTTAGTAAATTCTGGCTCATTGGGTTGTATGCAATGCCATGCAATGAAGCTGAACTGCTTCCTGATGTGAGCTGGTGACACAAAGCCAGGATGACTCTGACACTGCACTGTGCTTCTGGTTTGAAGGTTACTCCAGGCACACTACATCCCTGCACTGCTACACCTGCAGTTCCCTTCAGAAAGGCTGCAATGAATTACTTTAGTGAAGCCCATTGACATTCTCATATAAAAAAGCAATACACAAGGGCTGCAAATAACAATATGATTAATAGCACTGTCTGTGTTTCAAGAAGCAGGGCATTAGCTGCCAGCTACTACAAGAGAAATGTAGACTTCCTTCAATTTAGGGTTCAGCCTTTTAGATTCAATCATATTAAAAAGTTTTAAAAATAAAATGTATAAAATTGCAAATGGGTTCATTAGCCCAGCTGTAATGTCAGCAAAGGTTCTCCTTTTCTAATAAAACACAAGTGCAGAGAGTATCACTTGATTCCTGCTGTGGAATTGCTAAATTCTGGACTAGTTTGCAGCAGAAGCAGAATTCATACAGTTTCCAGCACGCTACATCCTGTTTGGAGATTCCAAATGCCATCAAAATGCACATATATCACAGAATCACAAAATTGTTTAGGTTGGACAAGACCTCTGAGATCATCTAGTCCAACCTGTGACCAAACACCACCAGACCATGGAACTGAGTGCCACATGCAATCTTCCCTTAAACACCTCAGAGACAGTGACTTCATCACCTGCCTGGGCAGCCCATTCCAATGTTCAACCAACCCTTCTGGGAAGAAATCCCTTTTGATGTCCAACCTGAACCCCTGTCCCCTCCAGCACACCCTAAGGATGAGCCCCCCCCCACCTTGCTACAACCTCCCTTCAGACAGCTGTAGAGAGTAATAAGGACTAAAGAATATTTTTTAAAATATAATAAATGTGTAATAGTATATTTTTTTTAATTTTAATTCTCTCCTTACTCTACAGGATGTTCCCTGCCAGTCAGTCTCCTGTGTTCCTGAGGCAGAGGTTGCTGCCCCTCTTCCCTCACCTGCACTGATTCCCTTAGGGAGGGTTAAAGTCCCTGACTAAGCAAAAGATACTGAATAGTCTTTTCAGCAAAGTACATAATAAGCACATGCCTAACATGAGGTATGCTTTACAAATCCTATCAGCTTTGCTGAGCACAAATGGATATAAATAAATGCTTGTATGTTTTTCTGAAATCAGCGTGACATGAGGACAGCACATGGGATTCTCTGATGCTACCCAGAGCTGACCAGAGCTCTGTGTGTCAACATGACACATCCAGGTAACAAAACCCAACATGCAAACCCATCATGACCCAGGCTCCCTGGCTACTTAAGAGGTCACTGAAGGTCTCTGTGATCAATTTCCCAAGAAAAAAAATACTGTTAATTGCCCGGGTTTTGGATTTTGCTCTAAGTTGTGATAAAGTGCCTTTGGATCAATTTTTCATGGTATGATTCACTGTATAAAAGCAGGACCCTCCACTTTTAGCTAAACAGACTTCCACTAATTTATTGGTGCTATTAGTATGATATCTTCCATTTTTGCCTTTCAGTCCTTTCATGGTTTCAACATATTAAACTGCCCTTTCATCCTGGCATTAATATGAAACTAGAGATATTTTCCTATTTCCTTTTCCATTCTGATTTTTCTGTCACCCCAAGGATAACGTGACTGGGTAGAACCTCTGCTCTATTCAAAATTCTAATTTATGCTGAAATCATGCAGCAACCCCAAAATAAGCCATGTAAATTGTATCTGAGAGGCCACTGTCAGCAGGGAGCAAACAGCAATGTGCTCTGGGAATTGTAGCATCTCTCACACACTATCCCTCTGCTCCTCCAACCAACCTCTCTAACAGGGAATCTGGGTTCCACCCCAGGAGCAACAGAACAGCAAACAAAACCCTTTTACCACATGTCCCCTAGAACTGTGGAATTGCTACAATCTACATCTGTATTCAGTGTCTCCCTCCAAGCAGTGAGATGGAACAAAAAATATCCCAGAATATGCAGAATATTAAGAAATGGTATTTTCATCACTGGCTGCTTCATCCTTTAGCCATCAATAGGGAGAGATAAAGGAAAACAAAGAAAAAGTAACAGCAAAGGCAGAAGGAAAAGGATAAGGTGGGAAAGGAAAGAGAGGGAAGGAGGAAAACAGATAGGTAACCCTGGAACTGCACCAAAAGCTGGAATGTTGCCTCTACCCAGGAAAAGCAATATACAGAAGCTGCCTAACAGCATGAGGCAGAAGTAAGCCCACGACAAGTCTGCTTTCCTGCTGCTGCCAAACTTGGCAGAGAGCTGCATGAAGTGCAAGGTCAGACCCAGAGGCCAAACAGAAAAGCAGATCTGGTCAAGGGTGACACAGCCTAAGCTACACGTGTCCCCTACCAAAACCACAATGAACTGGGGGCAGAGACATCAAGCCAGCTCCAGAGGAGGGGATTTCTGTGTTTTCTCCCCACAGTCTTCTGTACACACTGAAAAACCAATCCTTCCTGTTACCATGGCACTATCTCATCACTGGTGTCTAAGCACAGTTGTAGATACACAAGAGGAAGACACCAAATCCTAGACAGGAAGGTGAAGAAGGGACAAAAATTCACCAGCTCATCACTACACAGACACAGGACCNGTTTGGTAGCATTTGCCACCCACTTTGCCTAGGTGTGAATGACTGCACAAGGTGCAAGGCAATGGTGACAGTGCTGCAGGGACTGTTTTGCATAGCTCTTACACTCATAGTAATAGGGTGCACAGAGATGGAGAGACAGCGAGAGAGCAGGAGGAAAGAGGCATCAGGTATCTGCCCAAAAAGCAGCCCGACAAGAGGCCTCACCAAGCACAAGCAGCTCCACTGATTCTTCATTCTTGCCCTCCACATCATCTGGTGTGATAATAAGGCAGTAATAGAGGCCACTGTCTCCCCACATCAGCTTCCCAATCTGTAGGTCTGCATCTGGAAGGCAAAAAAAGAAAAGTCAGGTTTTCCCTCCAACAGTTACAGGAAGGATGGAGTGTTGAATGCTCTGTGTCCCAAATACATTCCTTTTCCTTACTAAAGAAGAGGGGTTAACCTTATCCAGAATCTCACAGTATTCAGGAAAAAACAATAGGCTCAGGACTTCTAGCTGTAGGTAGGAAGACAGATAATGCTGCAGAGGCAGCTCATTCTGCAAGTGGCAAGAGCAGAAGGGGGTCACCAATGTCTGTCTCTGCCCTTCCTGTCACCTAAGGCTGGGGACCCAATGCTATTCATGTCATAAAAGAAGGACTTAGACAGCATCTCCTCTACAGCACCTCAGTCATTTGTGAAGAGGTTACACAGAGGCAAAGGAAAACACTCCCTCTTGTGAGGCTGATCACATGCTCTCCACACCAAGGAGTCTCCACTTCTGTCTAGGTGGTCACCCCAGTCAATCAGACACCTTGTACTTTCGAGGGACAAGGTCTCTCACACAGCCTTCCAGACAAAAATGTTTAAGGACCCTGTCATTCCCAATCTCCACCCAACCTGACTTTGCCTCACAGAAATCCCTTCTTTTCACTCTGCCCAAGGCTGTGTGGGTTTAGGTTCGTGACAGGTTAAGCTGGTGAAGTCTGTGGCTGAGCAAACATGAGGTGTAGGATAATCTTGGTATTTCAGAACTAGGAAAACATCAGTGGCATTTGCAAGGAAGAAAAACCTTGCAAATCTGCAGAGACTGAATTTGTATCTCTCTTGCTGCCATGCCTTTGCTAAGGAAAATCTATATACACAGCAATATGCAGAAGTCAGGAGAAAAAAGCTTCCACTTCATGGAAGGGAAAAAAGGATACTGTATCTGAATTGAAGACCTAGGTGGAGTCAATTGAAGGGAAGTGCCAAAGGAAATTACCTTCGGTCTAGGGTTGGTTGGCTGAATCTTAAACACAACAGCTCCATTCCCAGAGCCTTTTCTAAGAGTCAACTGAACAATTACTGCCAGACTCCAGTACCCCAAATTGCTAAGGGTCCATTCCAGCCCCCACCAGGCCCCCCTGGGGTAGGAGAGTTACCATGGACAATGCTGACATCCCTTTCCTTATAGAAGTCTCCTATGGTGATGGCAGATCCCTGTTTGGAGGCCACGACACGGACTGTCCTCCTGCTGTCCACACAGTCCAGGTAGGGATCCCAGTCCAGGTTCCTCTTGCTCATTGTTTGCAAACCAGAAGTCACCATGCCCAGAGCTTCTCCCATCCGGTCCTGGCAGTAGGATTTGTACCTCCACTGTACCACAGCTGGTTGGGTGGAAGAAGTAGAGAAATGGCAGCGAAGCAGAGCAGGCTGAAATAACATGGCCACCTTCTTCTTCTCAGGCACAGTGACCTGCAACCCTTCCACCTCAGCTAGAAGACAAAAACATGAGGATCATATGCCTTGGGACTGCTTGAAGAAGGAGCTACTGCATTTTACCACAGCATCATTCTCCCCACATACATAAAATTGCCCATCTGTTTCAGGTGCTAGGGAGCAACACTTCTCGATGTATGTAAGCACGGATGTTGGCAGCAGAAATAAGTTTGCTTTCTCATAGCTTACAGTCACAAAGAAAAACACAGCATGATGGGGCTGAAGGCTCAAATGCAGCATCCTTATGCTGTAGAAGCCCTAACACAATGGTGTGATGATTCATGGCTTCTGTGGCAGGTTCAAACATAAGGAAGAGGTATTTTAGGGATGGCCATGCTCCACTTGTACAGCGGGTCAGCCAAGGGGCCAGATCCTGAGTTCACGACAACCCCACTGCAGAATAAGTCACCTCCCTCCCCATTTCACTGGCATCACACCCCCTCTTTACCAGTCAGGCAACACACAGTGCCTGGACCAGCACATTCTGCACTGGTGCCCGGTTAGTGCTGCCTGCTCTGCAAAACTCCAGAGGTGCACGAAGGAGTGGATCCAAATCACAGAGCTCTTCCCAGGGCTGGCAAGCAGCACTGAGAGAAATTGCACCATGTGGGAGGTGTGGAGAAAAAGGGCCCAAACCCTCAAGTTTTTCACATTGCCAAGGAGGAGAGGGATCTCAACATGTAATGTTTATCTAGCAGCTGACAGGAGAGCTGCAGCCTGGACCTGATGCATTAAGGCCCCAGAGAAGATGCAGGGGACTGCTGCTACACCCTTGTGTAGCTGAGGGAGAGTCAGTGAGCAATGTCAGCCCTTGGGAGAGTGAGGCACTCCATCCACCCACAGGGATTTGGCCAAAACTCCCCCGCATACCCTTCGTTGCTTCCCTCCTTGTGCTGCAGGCAGCAATGTCTGAGAGCACTCACTCACACAACACTGGAAAAAGGGAATCAGGTTCAGTATGGAAAATGTTTGTGTTGCCACACACCTCACCCAGAGCAGGTGGAAAAGAGGGGATACTCAGGGAAACAGGGAAAAAGAGGAAATACAAGGAAACATTCAAGACAGCAAAGCAGAAGATAAAGTCTACACAACATCTGGAGAAGGGGCTGGTGGACTTGGGAAAGCTTAGTGAGGAATGAAAAGGCACGAGGACAAAGAAAGACTTCCTGATATCAAGAAGCAGTAGAAGAGAAGGGAAAATGCAAAAAAGAAGAAAAAATAGTAAGGATAAAGTATCAAAGCAAATATAAGAAGCAGAAAAATAAGCAGGATGACAATCAGGAAGCTTGCATTCAATTGGAAGCAGCTGGAGGTGTCTCAGCCCAGGTCAAAATAAGTACAAAGGGCTGCAGTCAGGTTGCAGGAGATTCAGAAACGATGTAGAGAAGAGAGGAAATGGAGTCAGCAAAAATAACCCACCCACTCCAGAAAGCAGAAATGAAAAGGAGATGGAAATTGGCAAAAGAAAGTGAAATGACAGGAGATATCTTTAGAATGGGGGGGGGGAAAGGCATAGACTAAAGCACTGGAGCTTGAAGGAGACAGAAAGCAATAAATGCATCAACTGTATAACAACAGCAAGCATGAAGAGACAAGGTGGAGACAGCTGCAGACCTGAAAAGCAAAAACGAGCAGAGATTGCATGATCAGGATTCAGAACCAAAGGAAAGTGAAGAGGCTGGAAAAAAACAGTGAATATTAAATTCAACAAGTTATCACTGTCTGAACTGTAAAGCACAAAGTCTATAAAGCCCAGCTGGAGAGGAAAACACAGGATGGACAGAACCTAGGGGAAAGCTTATTTCAGAGAGGCAAGGTGGTCACTGACACTAACAGAGTTACTGATCTAGGCAGGATTGGACCTTGGGGGTATGAAGGCTTGAGGAGCACAAGGTTGCTCTGGCATTTGCACAGAAATGCCTTATTATGCATATAACAAACACAGGACATCATGCACATTGTGCATGTGCCATGTGGAAGTTGCACAGGAGGTTATCAGTTTTGCCAGGAGTGCCTGGACCTAAATCCAAACACTGAAGTTTTGGTGGTGAAGATTGGTGGCTGTTCCCCAGAGTACCACCAAGCACAGCTGAGCTCTCCCACAGGACAGGCAGGGGAAGGAGGCAGCTCCTGCATTTTCCCAAGACACAGGCAAAGAGATTATTCAGGAAGTGGCAGCTGGGACATTTCTGCCAGGCTTCCTTTCC
Source organism: Trochalopteron elliotii (assembly GCA_024734555.1). NCBI lineage: Eukaryota > Metazoa > Chordata > Aves > Passeriformes > Leiothrichidae > Trochalopteron > Trochalopteron elliotii. The sequence continues at coordinate 4,066,771 of JANPWX010000020.1, forward strand.
CCAGGGACCAAGCACAGGGGACATGTGGCACCAAGGAAACACCACCACTTGCTCCTCAAGGTGAACCAAGTGGTGACATCTAATCCTCTCCAGAGATTCATGCTTTCTAGGTTGCATCTGAATGCAAGAAACATGAAGAACACCTCGACAAACCAATGGGTCCATGTCAGACCTGTGTCTGGCAGCTCCATGCCTGACCCCTCACATTCTGAGGCCAAAGCCAGCGTGTGGCATGAGCTGATCAAGTGACTCATGATGTTACCTCAGCTTCAGGGATAAAACAGTGACACACTGAATATTTAAATCTTTCCCTTGTGAACCAAGTACGCTGCTTAGTAAACACAGTGCTCTCAGCTAACCATGCACCATAGCCCTCCTTCTCTGTTAATGAGATTAATGAGTTTGGCAAGCCTGGGACTGCTTTAATAAATGATTAGCTGAGCTTTAGCAAATTCTCATCTGACTAACTTTCCCCACCCTACCCCCATGTGAATGTCCATATCAAGAAAAGAAAAGCAGCTTTTGGGAAAACACAGGAATTCTTTTTCTGACAAAAAGCATTTTGGAGATGTGCAGAAAATTATCTGGCGTCTTCTATATCCTATCCCAAGCTCTTTTATTAACTTCTTCAGTATTATTTTCAGATTCCTTCCAGGAATAGCATTTAAGAGCAACACAGTGCCTCAGATTGAGAGACTGGAGCAGAGGAAACTTTAGATCTATTTAAGTCAAATTATATATAATTATATATGGCTGAACTGGGAAATTATACACCTGTTATTTCCTCTGCCAAAAAAGAATTACTGGAATTGATTCATGTAGCATGTCACTGCTGTAACAGTGTCCATCAAAAAGGCTACCAGGATGTTTGACTGCCTGAAGACAAGATGGTGGCTTTATACTGATCAGCTGTGTCCAGCCATGGGAATTATAGGACTTCCTCACCTTCAAGAAGTAACTGCTGACCTTAAAATGTAGTGTAGCCAACACGAGAAAAGCCTCAGACCTATCACAGGACAGAATTCTGAGCTGTTAATACAGCAGAGAGAAAAAAAAGAGCGAAATATGTGAAAAATTATGAGAAGCTTAGTGACAGCACCATGGTAGCTCTTTGTCTGGTTTAATAAAAATAGGACTAAAAAGAAACTGAATTGTGTTGTGCTATGTTTTGACTGATGTAGACAGTGAAAAATTAGCCCATACTTCAAAGTCATCATGGAAATGCAATTCCTGCACTCTAGAGAAGGAATCTGTTCATTGTGAACTTCACAATGTTTCAAGTTTCACAAGGAAAAAATCTAGCTCCTGGGAGTCTCATGACTATATGACTATTTTGCTTTCCTTCCTTCTTGCTCTCATAAACTCAAAGAAAAAGGTCTGAAAATATTAATCAATTGCATCTTATAAACACAGTTACCCTTTCTCTTGGAAAATAAAAAGAATCCCTGGTTTTGTGTGTCTGTACAAATATATATATATATATATATATATACACAGACTCCCGGAGAAAGAGCTTAAAAATAATCACACTTCCGAAATATAATTGTATGGGGTTTGTCTGTTTCAATTGGCAATGTGCATTTGTCTCCTTGCTCTGATTCCTTTCCTGAACTATCCTCAGATTACGCATTCAAACTATGCAATCAACACTACACACAAGCTATCGCTAATACATTTCACTGGTGATTAAAGAAAATTCCAGGAAGCGATTACAGAGGGGATATTTGTAAGGGCGGGTTTGAGCCTTGTGAGCCTGATCTTCCTAAGCCTTCCCTGAGCAAGAGAGAAGGCAATTGAGAGGTGATAACTGAGGCTCTTGCTTTGCCATTGACCTCCAGAGAAGCCTATGCCTCCCTGAGGTGAAATGATTCCCAGGAAGATTTAGCTTCACTACACATTTAGCCTCTAGGAACAGAATCACAGAACGGTTTGGGTTGGAGGGGACCTTAAATATCATGCAGTTAGAATAAAATTTATCTGAAGCACCAAACCCTGGAAGGAATGACAAAGCCAGATACTGCAGTACAGTGGAACACATCTCAGGCTGCATCCTTCTAGAACACAAGACTTGAGTCCAGGAGAAGGCAGCACATGTTATTCTTCAGGTCACATGGGTCTCCCTATCTGTGCATGCATCTCTTCTCTTTCTTTGCAATTATTTGGCTCGTGCTGCTGCTTGCCTGAGGTAGTACAGCTGATTCTATGAAACTACCAAAACTGCATCCCCCATTTTCATGTACCTTTATTGCCAGGAGTGGCAGCTGTGCACACAGGAGAATGGAAATCACTGGGTCCTGAACCAGGCACCTCAAGAAAGCTACTCCTAGATTTTATCTCAGGGCTTTGGCAGAAAAGCATCCATTCACTGGTAAGAGACTGTGGTAGTTTATACCACTTCCCAAATAAAATAAACTCTTGGGCAAAAGTATCATTGATTTTGGCACCTTGGATACTATGCATCATTTCAAAGTGTTCTCTCCCCCATTGCTGAATACTGGCACACCATTCACACTTTCCTGTGTGGATCAAGCTTGAATCAGGAAGGGCAAGATCTAGGCTTTGAGACCAGAAAGTCAGAAAGTATAAAGAAATGTGTAAAGAGATGAATGGAGAGCCAGTGGGATCACTGAGATTATGTATTGTACAGGTTCTTGCCTACTCATGTTGAACTAAATCCAATCCAATACAATTTATCAGCAAAAGCAATCACCATCAGCATGTGTTGAGTGCTTATGGGAAATTAATTGGATGTCTTGGTCTGGTTCCTATCAGACTTGTGTTCTTAGCAACGTGACCACTAATTGTCAACGTTTTTTGGAAGCAAGAAACCAATGCCTGAACAAGTCAGCTGCAGCTGAGGTGGAAGCATGGTTCTGTTTTTCACAGCTCCATAGCAAAAGCAAGAATTCCAGCTCTCCAGCTACTTAACCTGGAAAGGGGAAATCCCAAAGCAGCTGCAGAAAAGCATGGCCTTACACACTCTGCACTCATGGCACAGAACCTCAACACAAAAACACTTCAGGCTGTGCAAAATGACTGCAGTGGACATTCCTTGCTCTTCTCCATTCTCTGTGGTGCTCTCCCCAGGCACTCCCTCCTCCTCACCTCATTCTCTTCACCAGCTTCCCTGTGTTCATTATATTCCCTTACCACAGACCCTTACACACATTCACAAAAGTCACTCTGGATGCTCTCAGGTGAATTATCTCAGCTCTGGCCACCAGATCAAACCCACCCTGTCTTACTGCTGTCTGAAAGTTGTTGCAGTTGTCAGATGCCTCCTGATCTAGACTTGTTTCAGCATCCCAGAAATCACTCCCAGAAATATCACTCATCAGAAGCCTGAGAGCAAAGCAAAAGAACTGCAAAGAGTCTCTCCAAGCCTTGTAACACCAAGCCATAATACCCGTCCTTGGGATGGCATTGGGATTTCCACTGCTGCCAGTCTCACTCAAGGTGAGCTCACAGGAATACAAAGTAAGAAAAACATGAGATTTCTTCCCAGTTACGCTACACTTATGCTCTGTGAAGCCAGGCAAGGGAAGTCAGATGAACACTTCAAATCAAGACAAGTAAAAGAGTCCAACCATTTCCCTGCCTTCACAAGAAGTGTGGTCAGCTGGCCAGAAACAGCAAAGCACAACTGTGCTCCAGCATGTCCCCTCTGCCTGCCTTCCTGAACTGTGGCTGGGAAAGAGCAGTACAGGAACAGTATACAGGGACTGAGTGCTAAATTACTGGTGGAAAAGTACTTATCAGGAAGAAAAGATCCCATTTTAACGTGGACAGTCTTCTAATTGTTATTTTTCCAAGCTTAGTCCAAGTTGTGAGGCAGAAAAAAAACTGATCTGCTTGTTCTGTACATAAAACTGGAGTTCAGCCTCCAGTGCAGCACAATGCTCTTGTTTTAAATACATTAGAAATTACAGCATTAATAAGAAAATGGTAAACACAAGCAGAGGATTCATTCCAGAATCAAGCTGCACTTGGTAATTTACAAGAACAGGCTTTACACAGGGACTAAAGATACTTGGCAAATTTTATCTTCTTTTTATAGAATGAGAGCACAGTCCCACACATATCTTAACCCGTGCGACCTCACAGGAAGGAATAAAGAATGACCTGCTCTTCATCCATTTGCTGTTGTTATTAAAACACTCGCTCTAGGCACGTGGGAGAGCAGGACAGGAGGGGGAGAAGCCAAACTCAATCCATTGTACCTCGCACGGGATTTTTTTTTTTTTTAATCGCCGTAAGAACTCACAATGAGCAAAACCAAACAAAAGATAAATGCAAGAGCCAAAAATTAAAGACAAACAAAGGACAGAGAGGAATTACTGCTGGGAGGAAAGGGACTGAAAGTGCTGATTAGAAATTTCTCAGCCCATCTCGAGGAGGGAGGAGGGGAGGGAAGGGAACGAGAGCTTCCTCTTTCTGCTCCCTTTTGTCTCCCTGCTTCTTCCCCATCCTGCACTCTGTCCCCTGGCCCCTCCACTTCCCAACCCCCACTTCTCCTCCCCAGAGTGGAGTGTACCACTCTGGCTGGATTAGGGCTCCTTACCTTGAGGCAGACCTTTCATTCCTTTGCACAGCCACTGGGGAGAGGAAAACCTTGAATCCACATTTGCTAGCCCCCCGCATTCCTTTTCTGTGTGCACACACACACACACACACACACACACACACACACACACAGAGTCACACACCTTTGCTTATTTGCTTTCTCTCGGCTGTGAAAAAGGACATCAGCACTTGATTTATGGCTGGGCAGCAGCGGCTGGAGGACGGAGGGGAGCAGGCAAGCACTGGCTGCCTTCATCCCTCAGCACAGAGCTATGGATAACCTGTTGCCCGCCGGAAGCCTGTGCCTGCCAGCTCTCCACAGCACCGGCAGCACGCAGTCCTGTCTCCAAACCACAGGGCTACAGGAAACTGGAAGGTCTTCCCACTGCAGCGGTACCTGTCTCTCTGCATTGACCCTGCATGCTCCAAAACAGCTCTCGCTGCCAGGAATCGTGAACTGCCCTCAGTGGAAGGAGAAAAGTGTCAACAGCCCGGGCTTTTAGCTTGATAAAAAAGTCCTGATTAGCCTGACACGTCCAGATAAAGAAGCCCTTTAAAAAGAGGAAGGAATGTAATGTCATGTTTCGCTACACCCTGTACTCCTTTGCCGGTCCCTGGATGCTATTTATCAGCACACTACTATGGCTGGTAGGAAAGGAGGGGCAGCTGTGGGTGCGCTGGCACTCCAGACCAACTCACTGAAGTGGGATACATTTGGAAGCAGCCAAACGGCAGGGAAGGAGGAAGGGAGAGAAGGGAGGGAGGATGAGCTGGAAGCTGCTGAAGCCCCAGATGAGGCCGTGAAACCCTGGAAGGGAGCAGTAGGCAGGCACCGGTGTTGAAGATGACTCAGAATGAAAATGCAAGGAAAGGGGTGGGTGGGTGGTGGGAGAGAGGTGTTATGACTAAAAGCCGAATTTACTGCTTGTGAATACTAAATCCGAATAGGAAGAGGGAAGAGGCTGAGGTCTTTTTTGTGGGATACAGAGGTGACAGTGGGAAATATATGCCACTTAACCCAAGTGTGTCTGTTTCTTCTTTCAGCCTGTAACCAGCCTGCCTGGCTAAGTCATCCTACTGCAGCTTTTCCTATAGCCCGCTGCTCCTGCCTGTGCCTGGCTGCTGCACCGGCTCACAGGAGGCAGATCTCGCCCCTGACCTGACACGGCTTTCTCTTTCTCTCCGGTTCCCGGCTGCCCCGCCGCTCCTCTCACCCTGCCGTAATCCCTTCCCTCTCCTTTCCTCGCTGCCCAGCTCTCAGACCCAGCCCCCTTTCAGCTTGCTCCCCCTGCCCTCTCCCCATCACCGAGCGCTCTCTGCTCGACTCTCCGGCTCCCCTCCCCCTGCCCTAAGGGAGGGGGGAATTGCCCGACCCTTTCGGGAGCCGGCGAGGCAAGCGGTGGGCGGCGAGCTGGGCTGGGGGGCAACCCCGTCCTGCGCTCACAAAGGCCTGGGCACAAGTGCACCGTCACGGGGGGAAGGCCCCCTAAAATCCTGCCCCCCTGGAAGCCGGGGCAGAGGCAGGGCAGCCCCCTCCCCTCACACCTCTGTTGAGACGGCATGTGCGGTCAGGACACCGGGTAAAGGAGAAGTTCCTGCAATTGTTCCCGGCACGGGCGGGCGGGGGGAGCCGGGGGTTTGTCGCCATCCCTCCCGCACCGCGGCCAAGGACACTCCGGCACCCCCGGGCCGGCTCCCCGCTCCCCGACACCGGCGCGCTCCCTCTCCCGCGGCCAGCGGGGCCCCAAGCGCCGCCGGGACCACGCGGAGACAGCGCCGGGG
>JANPWX010000020.1:4073515-4117067 GCA_024734555.1 Trochalopteron elliotii
CGGGCCGGCTCCCCGAGGCCGCCCCCGCCGCTGTCCGGGCTCGGGCGGGGGGCGGCGGCGGGGAGGGGAGGGGGACGCGGCTTCCCGAAACTGCTTCGCTTCCCGCCCTTCTTCCCCTCCGGCAAAGGCGCGTTTCGGTTGCTTGGTGCCGCTCCTCAGCCTACGGGCACCCCGGCACGTTCCTCCCTGCAAGTCCTTCAGCCCTCGGCACCCCCGCTTCTTAACGGGGTTCTTACAACTTCTCTAGTAAGCGCTAAAAAAATGTCCCCGCCGATCATCAGTTCTCCCCGAATTAGCCAAATGGATACCTTGGGAAATGAGCGTAGACGGTTCCTGTTCTAAATTTCCCTGGGGTTTCCACTTCCAGCATGGGCACAGCAACTAATTATTGTAATTTTAGATAAAGGAGTATAATTATAGGGGAGGAGGTGTCCTGGCTGTTAGCAATGGGCAGCCGAGTTGGGGGGTGTTAAGTTTTCGTGCCAACATGATACTGGAAGGGGATGGGGATTTTTTTGGTTTGTTTGTTTTTGGTTTGTTATGGGTTGTTTGTTTTTTGGGTTTTGTTTTTTTGTTTGTTTTTTTTTTTTTTTGAGAAAGGGGTCAGATATAGCCTCAAATGACACTTTTAGAATATGGATGTTGCTTAGAAATTAAATGGTCCTGGCCGCAGCAAACCCACGTGGATGCCCATTAACTCCACGTAAAACTTTTAAAGTTTCTGTGAAAACTTAATAAGTCAGTGAAATTATTCATGGGCCTAAATAGTTGGCTAAAATAGCACCATGCTTTCTTTTGTGGCTCAGCACCGGAGAGAAGCACCTTGCAAAATGGCACTCCCCATTCACAGCATCCAGCACAGCTTCTCTTTGAGCGTTGTTCCTCCTCAGGCATTTTTCTTGCGGGGTGTTGTAACCACAGCTGGGATGCTGCAGGCATCAGTGATCCACATGAGAGATGGGAGTAGTCTCCAACTTCGTCTCATCTGGAATCTGCCAAAAAACATAAACGATTCTGACTTTTCTAAAGCAAAGCGTTTGGTGCGTCCTGCTGCTAAAGGCAGGGTGCACAGGGACGCCTGCAGGAAATCTGTACAAGCTGTCTACATTCTAGCAGGTGTTTTCCAGTTGCTTGTAGATTCCTCATGATTTTGCCTTTCAGACTGAATTTCTCAACAGGCAAGATAAGCTTTTCTTTAAAAGTGCGAATGAAAAAAGATCAATAATTTCTGAAGGAAAAACCAAACGAGCATGCTTGCTGTGATAAAAGATGTGTTGAAACATCTTTGGTTGTTTTCAGACAGGTGTAGTCCCTCTGTTAGTACAGTTAAAACGGAATTAAGCAAAGAGACTATCCCTAGACATTTGATCTGTTTTCAAGTGTTTTATTTGGAGCTATTCAAAGTTATTTAAAAATATTTTTTCACATGGAAGTTTATTTTTATTCAGCATTGCTTTAAAAAAAAAATACACACCCACCCCAATCAGTGTCCTGATGTTCCTCTGACTTGATACATAATGAATTTAACTGTTTTGCAGTACTAGCTAAAAGATACTATTAAGAAGTCCCTGTTACACTAAATAATGTATATATGTGCAGCAGTGCTTTTCTCCTTCAGCACACTGACCTGACACCCCACTGCCTTCGTGCATATTTGTGGGTGGAAGACAAATTAGAAACTCTCGTTAGGGCCAAAAATTCAGCCTCCAGCAATGTGTGGTTCCAGAAAATTCAGATGGAACTAGAATACTTTGCATCAGCTCAGGGCCTGCCTCACCACTGTTACCTATTTATAGGATATAAACCATGAAAGTTTGTATGGGTTGAACTAAGACTCCTAAAAGGTAAATACAAAGCTATTTTTCTTTCCTTCCCCTAACCATTTTTCCTGATAACCCTCAAAATTTCAAGTGAAATCCTGGTTCCTTGCCTTTTTGTAACTTAGCTGGCCAGGATTCTGATCCAGAGTTTCCTGAGACAATGTTGATGTTGATATTATCTCATCTGTTCAACACTGGGAGCAGTACAATCCCTAATGCGTCACTATTGTTAGCTACTACTGGGTTTTTTTGTCATTTATTTTTTTTTTTTTTAATCCACTCCAGCTTTTGCAAATAAATTGGGCATGCATCACTCTTGCTAAACTTTTGACTCACGACAAAGGAAGGAAAGATTTTCAATAGAAGGAAGCACCATTGTTTCGCGTGTAACGTTGGATTTATATCTGCTTTGAAATTCTCATAAACTTACTGTAGGGTCCTTTCTCATTTAACGCGAGCTGTCATTTGTATATACCCACCTAAGATGGATGCCCAGGCCCTGAATAGATGTTCCAGATCTCTGCAGACCTTTGATCTCATGATTGCAACATCTGAGCTGGCTTAATAGTTAATGTTGGGATGTTGTCTTTCCTTTTAGCCCAAGACAGAAAGGTGCATGACTGCAGTTAGCCCCACTTCACCTTCAAACGGTGGGGAAATTCCGATGCAATTAGCCAGATGGCTCCAAGCCACAGCCCAGCAGGGATTCTCTGCCCTTCGAAAAACAACACGCTGGTGGACTTAAACCTTCATCTCCCTCAGTTATTTGACAACCTTGACACCGGATGAGCAAATTCCCGGTGTTTGCCCTGCGTAATTTAGTCCCGGGCAGAATCGGAGGAATACCACACTGCAACATTGTTTGATTTCACTGCTGATAACCGTGACTCGACCTGAAGGAGGGCTCTAAGCGACGGGATCATGAACAAATCCAGCCGAACAATGGGGAAACAAACAAACTAATTTTTTACTCATGCGGCAGCAGCTGCTGGCACTTTTCTCTCCTTGCCAAGTACTTCAATCCTCCCACCCTCGTCTCCTCTTCCAGCACCAATCTTTTGTGGTCGTTTCCTCTGCTGATACGCAGAGTCAGCTTTTTAAGTTACCACCACGTGGATTTACACCAGCACCTCGGTCAGAATGACCCATCTCGGCGACGCCCCTGAAAACCCACTCTGCTGCATGAAGATCTTCGTGCCGCTCAGCCCCTTGGATTTCCCTTGTAGAAATTTCCATAGAAACAGTGATTTCGACATCTTTTCTGGGATGCCATGCTAGACTCAGCCATTAGACACCGCTCTCTTGATTCAGTACTGAGATCAGCACGTCGCAGAATTTCCTGGGTGACACACCACCAGTTCATAGCGTTTTTAGTGAGTCTCTTTAGACAGCTACTAAGTAAAACTTTTCCTCGTTCGCGGCGTTGCACTGCAATCTCCTATTAATCCTTGATGGCTTCACAGCAAGACATTGTTGAAATATATTCACTCTCTATGTTGTTTTTTTCCCAAGCTGCCTGGCTACATTTGGTAGCACAATAATACAGAGCTTTTACGTCCCATTAACATCAGGAGTGAGTGATATGTATATATAAACTGCTACTGTTTTTTAATCACGATGTTTGTACCAAGAAATGTTTCGAATATTTAATGGAGAAAATTGGCTTTCTCACTGCGATGAACCTTCAGGTCTGTAATTTAAATTCAGCATTAGGAAGAACCCAAGAGAACAGCACCCTCCTATAGTATTTATTCCTCTGTATAAATTTCCTATGCTGCTCCTGACTCCTTTTTAGACACCAAAAATCATAGTATGCCTTTGCTACACTTACAGAGTGAACCTGAAATTTTCATTTAAAACACAATGGCATGTCAGCAATAATGTTGTGTTAAGTTATTACATAGGGAGAGGATCACAAGTGAATCATCCCAGCTCACCATCTTTTGTGTGTCACTATAGGCAAAAATACACAATAGGACAAACTCTGTTTGCATATCTACAGATAACGCAGGAGGTAACAAGCTGTTAAATCCTCTAAGGTTTTGGCTGTAGAGGAACTGTGAGAAGCAAAAATACCTTCAGGGAGTTGGAGTTCACAACCTGGACTTTTGTGACTGCCCAGTCCAGCTTTCCCAATAAAACGGGCCACATCACTTTGCCACACTACATCGATTAGTTTGAACTACAGCCTGTATGTCACAAAAACGAATCACAGATGACTTTTGGTGGGAAGAGACCTCGCCCTGCCCCTAATTTAATCTAACTTCACTTTCTAGTACTGCCAAGCCAGAGGGCAAGGCACACTTAAGGCATTTCTGAAGAGGTAATGGCAGGCTGTGATCAAAGCCCCCTTAACATCCTCTCTGGAAGTTCAACAGAGTGTTAGTTTGTTGTATTCTTGAGCTAACACCAGAAATGGAGAGAGCATCCCAGGCCCAGCTGCTAAAAGCATGAAAGCAGAAGTATTACAGCATCATCATCCCTGCTTAATATTTGTTTATCCTTCCAGGGATGATGTTTTAGTCGTCTTGACATAGCATCACATAGAGAACTCCTCTTTGGTCGATATCCCACTCTATCACCTACCTTATTAAGTATTTCTTCAAGGTTTGTATTTTTTGCAAGTAACTGATGGCTACATATTTTGTTGAAAGCTACTAACAAGTATTTAGTAGTGTGCAGCCAAGAAACGACCTAAGATCTTAATAAAACATGTTACTACAATTCCTCATTTAAAATTACATTTTGAGACACCTTAAGCTAATGCTTTAACCAGGGACTGGATGGTCTTTGTATCATAAATCTGTATCCTTGATTCAGTGTTGTGTGGTTGAGTCACATGCTTCATGTGTCTGAATGCATTACCTTTAGTAACCACACTTAATATCTTTTTGATGCAATTACAAACCAATGTGACAGAATGTATTTGCTGCAAACCCATGTTGATTGGCATTAATTACGTTACTTCTCTTTAATTCATTATTGAGGCAAACCCTGTATCAGTGATTCTATTTTTTTGTCTGGGATTCCTGTCAGTCTAACAGGTCTGTAATTGCTCAGGTCATCCCACTGAGGGCCAGATCCAAAACAAGACTTCAGAAAATTTTTGGTACCTCACATTTAGAACTCAAATCTAAAAAAAACCCTCATTCAGCAGTAGACTGAGACTGAAAGCACACATGTACTGTCAAAGTTGCCTAAAGGCTTACAGTTTTCCTTCTCTGCATACCCAGATAGTCCTGAGAACAGAGATATCCAACAAACACCCAAGGAAAGGCTTTCATACATTTGAGGTGTCACAGCCAGGTCCTTGTTTCCTGCCTGAAAACCTGGTCTGATCTGGTGTTCAGGACTTCCCAGGCTTTGTCCAGGATATTTGGAACAACGTGGTGATTTCACTGGAGCCACGGCATTAAAGGTGTTTGAAAGTGATGGCACAGAGGGGATGCAGCTGTAGCACACCTGGGCAGCTGGTTGCCATGTACCAGGTTTAGTGGTCCTGGGATGTGCTGGCCAGCAGGGTTACAGCATTTGCTCAGCAGGTTCAGTGCATCCCACAATTCCTGCACTGCAAGCCCCAAGACAAACGGGGCTTCCATTTCTGGAGAGAAGACAGAAGCATTATCAGCTCTCATTGGAGTTCACCTGGAAGAAAGGTGCTGATACCACCCATGAGGCGTGGTCCAGGACACTCACAACAAGTCCAACACTCAGCATGGGAACAAGGCAAGGTGAGTTCTTGTAAAAAGGCCTCCTGACCCCTAGGTGCACTAAGTTACATCCTTGACCACATAGGTGAGGTGCAAAGCACCCTGCACTCTTGCAGACACGGCGCTGTTCAAAAAGAAACCCGAGATTCACTAAGTCAAAAGGTCAAAAAAGAAAGCTGGCAGCTGTAGCTGACTGGTTAAATCATTCACTTGGGGAAGGGGAGCCTGCAGGTTCTCATCCCTGAGATGATTATGCACTGCGTGTGAAACAATAATAATTACTGGTCTATACTTTGTGTCACTCTCCAGAGAATTTGTAGGTTTTAAAAATCTCCATAACCAGGCTGAGAAGGAAATCGGCCGTGAGATTATGTGACAAAAGCTTGTCTCCAAAGCACACAAAGGAGTGCAGAGCGACAATGGCATTTCAGTGGTTGGTAGCCCAACTAACACCCTGCCCTGGCTCCTCCCACGTCCATCACAAAAGCTCATCAATGGCCCATTTTCACAAGCCCAAAGAAACACAGGGACACAATAGTAGATGCGAACCCTAAGAGAGGACTCAGAATAAAGGAAAACCATTCCAGGCTCTTCTCAGGGCTGTCCCAGGAAAGCCTCGGCCCCAGGGTGCAGACTGGGGCCTATCAAGACGAGTCAACACCACAGAAACTTTAAGACTGAGGGGGATTGCATCCCACAGATACAGGACTTATAGAGGATGCAAGGGAAGAGCATTTCAGGATTGCATAGGACTCCTAATGGGATGCTTAGGGAAAGAATCAAAGGCAAAGAAAGGGAGAGATCTAGGCGATTTGAGAAGGAAGAAGTAAGGGAAATAGATGGATAAGGCAGACCGAAGCCAGAAGCCCTCACGCCATCCGTGCCAGGAGGGAGCGAGTGTGACAGCGTTAGTTACAATCCAGCTGGACTTCTTCGTGGGAAGGTGGTGTGCCCTGAGAGCCAGGGAGGGAGAGAGGATGGCTCATCCCTAACGGGAAAACCACAGGAGGAGCCGGGTTAGGCTGGGAATACATACTTGACCTCCCTTCACTTGGAGTGTGGAGTTGCATCAGCCTCACCTCTCCTGGGCTGATGGGTCTGGCCTGATTCCTCCAACACAAACACCAAATATTTCCCTTTGTGGGGCAGTGCTGCAGCCCCAGACCAGCAGGTAAGTGGGGAGCAGCAGATGTAGTCACTGCCGTGCTTTTTAGAATAACTTTGCTCATTCTTTCTGACAAAAAAAAAAAAAAAAACCTGCAAGGGAAGATTATAGCCTTGAATCCTGAATGAATATCTTACTGGCAGAAAAGTTCCAGATAATTTTTCTGTCCATACAGTACCAGGGTACACAGACCCTACTTTGAGATACTGGCAAACTTCATGCATTGATGGAAAAGCACAGGCTGGCAGAGGAGCTCTCTGGACCATTTATACTGATTTTGTAAATTCTGGAGCTGCGTTTCCAAAGCCAGGTACAGAGGACTTAAAGTGTTGGCATATCAATTAACTAAATTAAGTGCTTAAAAAAAAACAAAATGAAAACAAAAAACCAACAAGTAATATATAAATACTGGCACAACACTTGTTGTTAACTGCTGGAAGGGCTCCAGTGGTACAAATGTTATTTTCAGATCAGTGTAAATGGTCCAGAAAAGTCCTTTGCCTGCTAAGTTAAACAGCAGACAAGTGAAGATTTAAAACATGAGTTCCTTCAGAGGCACTGGGCTCTCCTCAGGACCCTGGGGAAGAATACTGATGGTATGATGCTCTGAAAATGATCTGTTCCCTGTTTTTCTAATCTGACCTCCAACCCACACAGGAAAACCCTTTCTCTCTCTACTGCTTATGAATTTTATTTTCCAACCACACCTCTAGCCCTAGGAGAGCTATCACTGGAGCCTTGTGTTTTTCAAACAGTTGATGCACTCATAATCTGAATTTCTTTGAAAGGAAGGGCTGCTGGAGGGTGGGTCCCAAAGCTGCACACAAGAGAAAAGAATATGATGTGAAGAAAAATAAAACACAAGTGCACAGATGCACTCCTAGCAACAACTCTTACAGTAATATAACAGTAAACACTTGCCTTTCTGCCTGAAAGAACTAGGCTCTGTGCAGATGTTTATATTTACAAGATACAAGTCATTTCTTGCAGTCTTTCCTCAGAGACTTAGCATTAATGTATCTGGAACTAGACTGGAATATAAATTATCATCCACAGCAGTAAAAGTGACATTAAAAATGCTTACCTGTTCTCACTGAGGTTACATCATGATTTTCTACATTTTTAGCAATGTGACTGACTCGTCCTGTATGTTTAAGAGCAAATTTCCTAAGTGGAACAGAAACCAAATTGTTTCACAAGATCTGAGCAAGGCAGAACAGCCTCCAGAATGAGGCAGCATTTTTTAACCCTCAGAGAAACCAGCCACCAGGGAGATGCAAGAGCAACCTGGTCTGACTTCACCTGACAGCAGGTAAAGTCAAACACAATCAGCTAAGTCAAAGATTTAAGCCTGAACAACAGCTACCTCCTTTGGAGCTGAGCAGACTTAGCCAAAGAGGAAAAAAAGGTGGCTAGATTGAGGAAAAGGGACAGATTTTTCCAATGGTTTGGAAAAGCATGGATGTGTTTCATCATTGTTTTCATCTTTAAGTCTAAGTTGACAGTGAATTCAAGAGGATTCTGGGATGGAGAACTGCAAAGAATCTTCCAAGTCAGTGCTGCACTATTTATTTTCATGGAGACTGTCTGGATAACTCCACTGATGATGGCTGCATGAGAAGCAGTTGGATGCTGAGTGAGATTCCCCAAAAGCCAGGGGAAGAGTGAGGAATGTGGGAGACATCACATGCCCTGGCCAAGGAAAACCAGGCCAGAAGTTAATCAGGGCCTGTGCCAATATGGCCACTTCAATAACCCTGTCTCATGTCAAATGTAGGGTCCTCTGTTCCAGGCAACCAGATTTCTGCAAACTGATTAAACTTTGTTTTAAAGCCAATTGTGATTATTGACCTGCTGTGATTATTTCCCTGCTACCTCCTCTTAATTTTTTTTTTTTTTTTTTACTATGGCCAGTGAAGATCATTTGATTTTTGAGAGAGATCAGTAGAAAGCTTAAGGCAGGAAGCAACCCTGTGCCACTTATCAAAATGATGCAGATCAGATTATTTCCAGCTTTTATTTCACCTGAACTGTGGTTCCCTATGCACATTCAGTGAAGGAAGTGTCAGTTATGTCAATAAGATAGATGAAAGGAAAAAACCCCAACCACCACAAAATGCAACCCAAAACCACAAAAAGAGAATCTGAACAGCAGCTTCAGCTTTGTGTAACATGAGCTCCCAAATAATTTTTAATAAATAAGTTTGCCCTTCCAAGTGCACACATGCCCACTCACCTCCTCCACTTTCTTGACAAATATCTCAAAACTAAACCCAGGGTTCCCACCTTAAGTTTGTCTCTGTTTTTTCTCCTTTTCCTTCCTGAACCTGGTGCAAGCTCCTGCTCCCATCGGGTATTTCTTACCCTTCAGCACTCAAAAACATTAAAAAAAATTAAAAATTAAGAAAAGCAGCCATGCCACACTCTCATCAGGACCTGCTGTGAGGTCGTTGTCCACAAAATTCAGATTCACAAGCCAATAATTACACACTTGAGAGAGACATTGATTATTTACTTATTTTGGAGTTGCACAAGCCTGGGTGCTTGGTGTTGTTTCACAAATCAAGCACAGCCCAGTGGGCTTTCCATGCCACTACTTACACACCAAAATGTTGTGTTAATAACCTCCCAAGTATGATTGGTAATAATTACCATACAACTACATAATCCTACCTGACTCCTCTGCATGCTCAGGGGAAGAATCTTCACCTAGACAGGGATCTTTTCGACCTGGAGGTGTGATTTTTAGCATGACAATGAAGGTAGTTCACCTATATCCAGATATGTTCAAGAGGCATCTGGATCTGACACTGGATGATGTGGTTTTGTGGTTTAGGGGTTACAGTGATAGTGCTGGGTTGATGGTTCAACCGGCTCATCTTAAAGGTCTCTTCCAACCCTGATGATTTTAGGATTCTGTAGGATGCAGGGGCCTCAAACCTTTTGCCAAGTTGGCAATATATGTATCAACACCTTGATTTACTTCATCCACAGAGCTCGTTTGCTACAGGATGCCCTTGACTAAGGAGCGCTAACCACTTATCTGGTTCTACTGACATACAATATCTTGCTTTATTTTCTGAAGGACAGGAAACTTAGGCTGGATATTAGAAAGAAATTCCTTACAGTGAGGCACAGGAACAGGCTGCCCAGGGAAGTTGCCCATCCCTGGAAAGCATTCAAGGCTAGGCTGGACCGAGCTCTGAGCAACCTGATCTGGTGGAAAGCATCCATGGAACGACACCATCTTTAAGGTCCATTCTAACCCCTTAACCTCCTATGGTTCTGTGATCCTTGGAGCTTGTAGGGCACTATCTATCGCGCTGATAAGCCTCTTTAATCGCTGCTAAGGAGTACGCAAAGCCCAAACACGGGAGCACAGCCCAAGCTGGCGGGGCGGGAAGGCGCTGTCAATGGCCGCCCCGCCCTCGCCGCGGGAACGGGCGGGCACCGCCCCGGCCGCCCCTCATGAGGGGCCGCGCTGCCGCCGCGTGTGGGCAGCGCCCTTTGGCGAGGCCATGGCTCGGCGGAGCCGCTCCGGCACTCCTTTTGCATGGTTTGTCCACGACCTGCTGCCCGAGGCCCGTGTGGCGGACGCCGTCCCCTACTGCTCCCAGGCATGGGAGGTGAGGGCGGAATGGCGGCGGGGCCGTTCCTGTAGGGCGGGCTGGGCGCCGGCTCGGCGCCATTTCACATGGCCGTCCTGTGTGGCCTCAGGTGGCTGTGCCGTCCTCCCCTCAGCTCTGCTTCGTGTGCCGTGGGTGGGGTGTTGGCATCCACGAGGTGTCTTGTTTGTGGCTTCCCCTCACTCGGAGCTCCTTCACCTTTGCTTTACCGAGTGTTTGTAATCAAGGCTTACTGCGTTGTTAGGATAAAAGCGGCTGGGAGTGTTTGAGTCCGTCTTGGCAGCCATCGATAATGTCCTTTGGAAGTGCGGGGGTGATTTCTTATGCATGGAGCTTGTTGGTTTATGAGACTACTAGAAGGGAGTGGTAGACGCCTTTTTATAACAGCTAATTTTCCTTCGAGTCCCTGACAGAGGAAAAGAAGACAACGTATGCGGAGAAGGCTCGTAAATGGAATAGCAAGAAACACCCTCAGAAGACAGTAAAGAAGGTAAATGCTGAGAATGGAACACTTTCAGTAAGGAGGAGGAGTAAATGGTATTGGGCTCTGTGTGTGCAGTTCCGTAGGATGCTGTGGAAGTTCCAGCTGCTCTCCACATCCTCCAGCCTCTGGAGGTTATGGCTGCAGTAGTGGTACATACCATTATGAAGTTATGCAGGTAATTGTTCTGGTTTGAATTGAAGGTAAAAATACTGATACCTCTTTAAAACCATCACAGCTTGTTGCTTTGGGCTCTTTTACCAACTAAAATGTAGTTCTCTAACACCCTGCTTTATGTTTAACAGTATTTTGCAGTGCCTGACTTAATTTTTTTTATTATTATTATTATTTATCCTGTGAATTGGTGTTACTTCTTGCCATAGGTTCGTGTTGTTTTTGCTTTGTGGGTGTCATTGGTTTAGGCAGTTCTTGTCTGATGGCCTGAAAGCACATCTAGAGGCAGCTGATTAGTTGTTCTGGAGGAGCTGTGTGGTGAACCAGGTCAATGAAATGTTGCTGCCTATGCACAAATAGAATAATTACACCCTGCCATTATTTTTAGGTTGGTTGGATATGGGAGAGAGTAGCAACGCCGTTGTGGAGAACAATATAGAAGTAGGCAGTTAAGCGTGTATGGTTGTGGTTGGAAATGGTGCTAAAACAGATGATTTCTGCTATTTACTGCCTTGAAAAGGTATTTGTCCTGTTTGTTTGTTTGTTTCTGACTCTTTTCCTCTCCCAGCACTTCCCTGAAGCAGAGTTACTTAAGAGTTTGAGTTATGTGAGGTGTCAGCTTATTTTATTTCAGTCCTTGCTGGTAGTGTAAAATCTTGTGTGTCCAAGGAGAGAAAGTCACATTTACTGACTGAGTAAATGGATAATACTGAATTTACTTCTCAATGCTCTATTACTAGATAATGACTGTGAACTGTGAATTAATGGTGAGGATAAATTCCAGGACTTCAAAACACTTACGTGGTGAGAGAGGGAATGACGGGATGATTGCAGTGTGGAGTAACTAGTAAAAGTGGATTAGTTAAACTAATCAGTCTAGACTAGAAGGGAGGTGCTAGGCAATGTTTTCTGGTTTTGGGGGCCTTTCTGTCTGGGAAGAAGCTGTTTAAAATGTGATCATCGTTGTGTCATTTAGCAGGCAAAGTGTGTGTAATTAGTGAAACTCCAATTTTATATGTCAGAGAGAACTAAGTGAAACGGCAGGTAAGTCCCAAATGGAGGCTTCTGTGTTTCCTTCCACAGGTTTGTAGCATTTTAGAAGATTGTAACCAGGGAGGGAAATAATTGCTTTACCAGAATAAAGTTCACCATCCTTACTGTGTCAATGGAAATAGGGAAATATGGATATATGAGATTATATGCTCCCATTTTATTAATCCCAGCCCTGTACACAGACAACCACGGTCACTTTGTGTAATGAAAACTCATGTTCCTCTTTTGGAGGTGGCCAAAGCTTACTTAGATGGGAATAATTCCTCATTTTGTTTTAAATAGTTCAAACTGCTAACCAGTTAACTTTGGCTAAGATGGTTATCTGCAATCAGTGTACCTGGGAGTGGATGTTATTCCCAGTTTGGGTTTGAATGATCAGGTTCTGTAAGGCTGCCAGGTTTCTTTTCCCATCCTATTAAAAGCTTATTGTTTATGAATGGATTTTCAGAGCAATCCAATGACTTCCTTAAGACTTTATCAGATTTTCGTGAACCTGTTTCCTAGTCAAAGACAACTAACACGTGTGCCAGGTGCTTTTTTCATAAAACTTATGGAGAAAAGTTTTAAATCCCAGTGTGAAGAGTTCCTTGCCTGTGACAAGCGCTTAAACCTAAGAAAATACTTTTTTTTTAATTACATTTTGTAAATTTAGCTGTAGTTCTTTAAAGCTGTAATGAGCTGACAAAGGTACTGAAGAGAAATCTTGCCTTTCTGCAAGTATACAGGCATTTTTATATATAAACTTCCCCACCTAACCACAGCTATTAGTGGATATTGCATTTTCCTCTGATAGAAGGAGCTGAAGGACTTTATTTGGGGCAAGAAGACTTTGTTGTTGGTGGTTTTTTTTAACTGTCTCATCTTTTCCAGACTTGTAATGGGCCTGATCCAGTTCCTGCTCCTCTGACCACAAAG
Organism: Trochalopteron elliotii; assembly: GCA_024734555.1. Taxonomy (NCBI): domain Eukaryota; kingdom Metazoa; phylum Chordata; class Aves; order Passeriformes; family Leiothrichidae; genus Trochalopteron; species Trochalopteron elliotii. The sequence goes on from JANPWX010000020.1 coordinate 4,086,460, forward strand.
ATGGCCAGTGTTGCTCCTTTGCCAGATGCCTCTGCTCTGTCCTGGAAGAATGATGAGGGTATGGTGATGTTAAAGCAGCTGATCCTGGTAGATGAGAGCTTGCCCTTGGAGGATATTTTCATGGTACCTGTCCAAAGGCTGTTTACATTTTGCTAAAAGCCACCTGTGTGAGATGTTTTGCACTCCTGGGCTACTGCTGTAAAAGGTGGAGGGACATCAGGGGAAATACCCCCACTCAACCTCCAAGAATTCTGTTCTCAGTTTTTTAGCTCAATGGGAGTACAGCCACTAACAGTTTCTTAACAGTTATTTCAAGGTTTTTAAGGAAAAGATAACTTTTAAGTCCTGCATTTATGATTTGACAAGGTTTAGTCCAAGTTCAGCATAAAAGAGTACTTGTATTGATTTCAAAGGGTTAAGAATTGTTAGATACCAAAGTTCAAAATTTGTATGATAGAGGTATTAAATCAAACGAGGGCCTGGCCTCACTGGGAGAATAAAAGAGGGAATATGCACTCTGTCAGTGCCTTTATAACATCCTGACTTGCTTCTTTATTGAAAGAACTCTCAAAAACTAAACCTCTCTACCCTGTTCCCTGTCTTCTAATGGTTGTTCTAATTAGAGTTGGGTGGTGAACCCATTTGTCATCTTCCACCCAATGAATATTGTGTTATTCTGAGAAAATGATAAAAGGCAGTGCTTACAAGGCAAGTCAGGAAGGCAGTCCATATCAGCTGTGTGGTTTAGTCTCAGCTCCAGCTTTTTACCTCTGAGTCTCTGGAGCTGTTTTCATGTTGTCATGGTTATGGGGGAGCAAGAAACAGTAGCTCCATAAAAAGTGAAATGCTTATTAGTGCCCTCCCTGCTCCCCTGTCATTGTGATGCAGATTTGATTGGGCTGATCATGCTGGCTTGAGTTGACACAGTTGATCTCTCAGCTGAATGAGAGGCATAATGATCAAGGATGGTTGAGGTACATTTCATGATGCTGCTCTTAGGATTTCTCAGTTAAAGTTCTGTGTGGCTCCCTGGAGCCATATCCATTTTGTCATAAGGTAGGAGAGGTGTCTTTCCTGTGACCCCTCAGCTCATACAGTTTAAGACCCACCTAAGGGAGCATGACCATTAGGCTCAGGGAAACTGGTGTTAAATGTCCTAAAATCTGGCATACAAAATTATTTATGTGTAAAGGCAGTTCCACATCTCTAGTAGGGCAAGTACGATTTTTTTGATGAGGGGTAGAAATTTAGAGTAAGGATTAAATAGGGTTTATATGTAACTTTAGAGTAAGGATTAATATGTTAAGTTTCACTGGGGGCATTGTGACAGTCTTGAAGAGAAGGATTAAGGTGTATTGTAAAATAATTGTCATAGTTGGACACTTTTTAATTAGTAAATGATAAATCTGTTTCTTAACGTTTGTGTTGGGTATTCTTGCTGCTTTCTTTGGGAGCTCATTTGGTGGAGGAGAAGCAACCCTTTTAATTAGCAGACTTCTCATCTTCTTGCCCCACAAGATTACTACCAACTCATTTAAGTAGTCTAAGCTGCCAAATTTAGCTTGTGAGGCTGTTTTGCAGCTGCTGATTTGGTTTTTCCCTCACCTTATTTTCTGAAAGGGCAGAGAGACTTATCCTTAAAAAGAATAATAGTTCCTGTTGGATTGCAGGCCTCTTAATATCTTGTGGGTTTGGAGGTTGGCTTTTTTTTTTTTTTTAGTTTCTTGTATTTGTTGGGGTTTTTTTCCCCATTTCTACACACAGTAGGATCTCTGGAGGGTGTATCAGCACTGCCAATGTGCCTGAATTCTGCATAACTTTGTTATCTTGTCATCTTGGATACAGAGGAAGAGCTCTGTGCTTTGATTCATTGTTTAACCCTTCACCCAGGCATAGGAGCAAGTTCACCAAAGCTGTCCCTGGGCGAGGTGACACCAGCATAGCTTCTGTAACCCTCTGGTGGCTTGTCTGAAGATGGTTTTGTCCTTTTTCTTTCAGATGTGGTTGCAGACATCTTCTACTTCCTGGACATTTACAGCTACGGGAAGCTGCCGCCGCACTGCGAGCAGCGCTTCCTTCCCTGTGAGATTGGCTGTGTCAGGTACTCCCTGCAGGATGGCATCGTGGCTGATTTCCACCACTTCATAGATCCAGGTGAGTTCCAGGAGAGTCAGAGAAACACTGGGGTGAGAGGGAGGCTTTCTGGGTCGCTGCTGCCCAGGTTAGACTTCTGGTATTAGCACAAGTTTATTTCTTTGGTTGTAAATGGTCAGACTTCTTAAAATATCAGAGCAGTGCTAAGCTTGTTTCTGAAGAGAATTAGTGTCAGAACTGCATGTATCTCCAGAGAGGGTAGGCTAAATCCAGAAGGACCTGCACATGTTTGTGCTTTATATTTCCTGTCCATTGGTGTTTCTCTCAATTGGACCTAAACACACTCAACAACACACGTTTTTTAAAATGCATATAACTGAAAATAATTTTTCCAAAAGTAGTCGTGGCACTTTTACAAGGCCACAAGGGAAGATGAAGCTGTTCCTTTCTGTATGTGAAGCTGTGGTGTGTAGTTGAGGGTTGAGGATCTCTCCTTGGTGGTGTTGGATGATGATTGTACTTTTTCCTCCTTTTTGCAGAAGTACCACCACGTGGCTTTCGGTACCACTGCCAGGCTGCTGGTGAGTGTTGGTGGAGAAAAAGGAATGTGTGCAAAGGTGTGCAGTTTTAAACTCAGCTTATCTGGCCTCTATCCAAATGTTTTGTAAGTCTTGATAGTCCTTGTGTGTATCTTCAGCACAAAGTGCTAATTAACAACAGGGTAAATCAAAGACACTGCTTTATATTTTAAAAGTTATGTTTAGTAGCTTGGCATATATTAACAAAATTAAAATATCTGCACCATTGTTGTGTCTGCTTAGCCTGCCTGTTTCCTTTGTGACTCTCAGTAATGTTTATAGACTCCAGTTTGTTTCTATTAGGACATTTCCTCTCCTTGTATACAGAGGGAGCAAACTTGGCCCGTGTTTTCCTACCTCTGATCCTTGGATAATGGCCTTTTAAAAGGTGCAGGAGTGTGAGTGTTTGCTCACAGCCCGGAGCTGCTGACAGAAGTGAGGTTTGGGTAGCTTAAACACAGACCCTGTCTGTGTGGAGGGGTGTGTGTGTTTGTGTGCATACATACATGCGTACAGAAAGATAAAAAGGAGGAGGGAACCGTATCTCTTGAGGAAACTGGACTTCTCACAACTTAGTGGGGTTTTTGTTGTTGTTTTTTTTTTCCTGTCCCCACTCCCTTAGGTGATGAAACCCACAAGATCCCAATATCTGGATTCCACCTCCCTCGTTCCTGTTACGCCGTTGTCGTGCGGGAACTCGCTGAGTTTGCTCAGCCAGCCAGAGGGGCTCAGCCTCGCTTCTTCTGCAGGGTATGCTCAGAGCTCTGAACCTCACCTGCTCCTGTCACTCCTCCTGGGGCACTCAGGGGATGCTTCACTCTAAAACCTAATCAGTGTGCATACAAGTGGGGAAAGATGCCTTTTCCAAACTGTCCCAGTTCCATGCAGGAAGAAATGGCCTCTAGAAGCCAACCTTTTTATACAGCAGAGACCTGATTTTCTGCCTTCTTATTTTCAGCCTGCACTTCTGGCTCTAATCTACTGATGAACAGGGTCTATTGTTCCCTGACATTGTTATGACTTTGGTTAAGGGCTCCTAAGATTTGACTTAAATTGGATGTGCTCAATAATAGTCATAAATCCTGCTTTTTTGAAAGGATATCTTTATGTTTTCATGACACTTTTTCCCATGAGAATAACACCTGTCTTAAATTTTTGCTCAAGTTTCATTTTCCAGGGAACAGAACTAAATGTTAGGATTCAGAGGTGTTTAAGTTTCATAACAGGTGTATTATGTTTCAATTCAATTCAAACCTAACCTTAATCCTTAAAAAGTAGGAAGGGACAAGATCTTGGTCTCCATCCATAAGTATTAGAACTCTCTAAGGAAGTATGCATGAAATTTGGTTGCTCTTCAAGATAGTTGTCAGGGAGATTGCATTCAGTGCCACAGACAATTTTGGTTTGGAGATGATTTCTGCAGACCTAGTCAGAAGTCACAGAAGTGTCAGAATTTTATGCTGTACTGCTTTGAGATGACAGAAGTCTTTTTTTCCTCCAGTCTAATGATAGATTCCGAATTAGCTGGTGTCTTGGTCGAATGGCCAGTGTAACAGGTAGGAAATGGGGCATTTTTGTCCATCCTTTTCCCCTCCTACCCCCAGAAATAAGAGCTGTTGTAATCGTGGACAGCTGTATTTGTCTGAAAAGCATGTCTCAAAGTTTTCATAAAAGCTGGTGCTGACAGCTAGAGCTGCTTTGCATGCTCTTCCTTTCTCCCACCACTTTCTAGGAAGCCACATTTTATTAAAACCACTGGTGGAATATCTTTGAGCTTTGATGCTGTGATAAGAGGCTGGGCAGTGAACAGGGACTGACTGAGAAATGAGCTGAGCAGGATATTCAGTGACTCCTGTTTTCCTGGCCTGGATTTTCACTGAACTGCAGGCATTGAGAGCCACTGGGATCTTTTTGCTGTAGAAGACCTGATAATGAAACTGTACCAGAAGAAATACCAAAAGGAGCCATCCACAGGCTGGGTGAATAGAAAACTGGATGTCTGCCTGTGGGATTTCTCCAGTAACACCAGGTGTGTTGGGTGGTTCTCTGTGTAAATGTGTCAATGCCTTCAGATTCTTCTGTGTTGGTACAAAAAGTGAGATTTGCTTGCAGTGTTGCAGGAGCATATTGGGTGATTATGCAGTTAATATAGAAATAGATTCTAGTGCTTCCTCTGCGACTAATTTTAAGAAAAGAACCAATAATTCCATCTTAAATTTCAGTAGATTTAAAAAAAAAAGGTGCAAGTTATTCTTGGGATTCTGCTTGGAATATGGATTTTAAGATCCAGTGGGTTCATCATGGTCACTTTGTCTTTTTATAGTCAGGCAGTTTTCTGTTTCCAGGAGTGTCTTCACCCTAGAGGGAGACCTTAAGGGGAATGGAAGAATGTACTTTAAAAGGCAGGTTTGGAGAGGAAAGTGAGGATGTTTATGCTATGAGGAACTATTTCACACTAATGGGAAACTTGGAATGGTTCAAATGGTTTAAATTCCATTTGTCTCTCAGGGTTCTCTTTTCTCCCTGCCCAGCACCTCAGCATGAAGCAGGTTGCCTGATAAGCAGAACTTTAAACTCTGCATAAACTCCTTAGGGCAAAGCTGTTGAACTCTGAAATTTCAAAGGTACTGCGTGGTCACTGCAACAAAAAAATACCATTTTTAATATTTTTTTCTTGTTCCTCTGGCCACACCAGTTGTTCTTGTTGATTAACAATGGAAGTGCTTCTGAAATAAGCCTGAGCTTCATTTCATGTAGGTGCAAGTGGCATGAGGAGAATGATATCATCTGCTGTGCTCTGGCATCCTGTAAGAAAATGGGGTGAGTATTGCTGAGAAATTGTCTCCAGCATGATGGCTTTTATTCTGTTAGCATTCCAATGGTGAGAAAAGTGTTAATTACATTAGAATTCACTGTTTGACTTCAGAGGTTATTCTCAGTCATATCTCTGCTTTGGGAATTTCTGTCCTGCCTGACATGTAATGCAGATACATAAGGTTCTGTAATCTTTTTGGTGGGGGAAAAGGAAAAGTAAATAGTTGGGTAACAAGGAAATGCCATTTATGATCTCTCTTGACAGCAGCAGTAGCACTTAAAGAGACAATAATAAATAGTCTTTCATTCAAAAAACTCATCATGGACTGCTATGCCCCCCCAAAAAAGTTGCTTTTCACACTTCTAAGTGCTGCATTTGATAATGTGGGGAAGCAGTGTGTTTTTATTTCACGTGTAGTTGTACAACAGACTGGTGGTCTTGGAAGGATGCAGGGATGCTGCCATAAAGTCCTTGTGCCCTCTGGTATCTGTTCTGTGCATCTCAGGCTTTGGCTGCTTTTGTTTGCCAGTTGAAGAGCATAAAATGCTGTTCTGCCACACATCAGCATTCCAGCCCTCTTAGCCAAACTTTCCTTGTTTTCCTTTTTCTCTTGGTCAAGTTACTGCATCAGTAAATCCTTTGCTAGTGCTTATGGAGTCTCACTAACAGCAGCTCATCTCCCTCTGCAAAACTCTGACTGTGACCAAAGCACAAATACCAGGATTGTGAAACCAGATGCTGCACATACCCAGGTCAGATTCTTTCAGCTGATCCCCTGATTTATTTCCAGTTGCCAATTGCAGGTGAGCTGTTCTGTCCTTTGTGACATCTGTTGGGCAGACTGATGAATTTGCAGGGTTTTGGCCATGATTCATAGGTTTGATGGACAGTGGTGTATATTTCATGTTAGCAGATACGTCTGCCTTATTTTGAATATTTATTTTTTCATACAGAAGATGAAAGCTGAGAGTTCTGGCTGTGACAGACCTTTGGGTTCTCCAAGACAGACTCGAGAGTTTGTCCCTTCTAATTGTGAGTTTGAAACTTTCACATTCTTTAAGCAGAAAGAGATCCTTAAACTTAATTCAGCTGTTGCTTTTTCAAATTTCTGGGCTTAGATGTTGGCTCTAAGTGGTGCACAGCTCTGTGTGAGCTGTGCTTATTCTTGTCTGTGGATTTCACTGAATTTCTGAAGACACAAGCATGAAGAGCTGGCCTTTTCATACTGGACAGAATCTTTGGGTCAAAAACGTCTCTGAAAATTCAGTTTTTCTCAGAAATGTTGCTCTCTGATTTATGCTTTTCTGTTACATGTTGCCATTCCCATGCCCAGGTGCTTTGAGGCAGGGCCATGTTTAAAATAGTCTCCATGCTCTTAAATCATTATATGATCAGACTGAGCTGGGCCTTGATGCAAGTGTTCTGTCACAACTCAGTTAAATACTTCTCTTTTAAAGTCTCTTTTTGCAGAAAGGATTTTTTTACTAGAAGAATCTACTACTGAGCTCAGTGCATCTGGGCATTTCATGGCTAACCTTCAGGGGAACAGAATCAGGTTTGCAAAATAAATAACTGTAAGAATTCTGAGTTTGCAGCTTGATTTCTTGCATACAAGAAATTCCTGCTGAATTAAACTCTGTTCCACCTGGAAATTGTGATCTTATGGTCTTGGTGTTTGTGGAGGAGACCACCTGCCTGACTTTTTGTATCAGAGCTGTTGAATAGGTTCAGCTCCACAGCATATGAAGGAACAATTCCATTAATTTCTGCAAGCTTTAAAGGCTGATTTGATGTGCAGACTGTGTTTAATTTAATAGGTGGTTCTCCATGTGGTGTGAAGACTTCCCCTTGTGAAACAAGTGTTGTACAGGGAAGAGGAGTTACTCGGTTGCTGAAAATGGAAACTGATCTATCCAAGCCTTTCAGGAACTGAAAATCTTCACATCCAGGACAGCTGTAAAGTGTAATTTCCTTTGTTTCCCTAAGATAACTAGTAGTTTCTCCAGACTGCAGTTTTTCATCTTCTGTGCAAACCTTGACAGGTGAAGTTCTTGTTAGAATGATAAAACTATTGAGTGGATTTAAAGAAGATAAAAAATCTTGCTCATTAGCTACAGGAAGATTTTGAAGGGACCTGACAGTCACATCTTTAAAACTGCATTCTGTACTAGTTGTATTTCTTAATGAATGGAGTGCAAATTCAAGATTGATTAATGAATATAATTGAATTAGAAGAATTCTTTAGTGGCCAGTGTGGCTTTAAACAACTTAAACTTTTTGATTTATTTCTTTTTTAATAACCTTCCCATCTCCTGCATGTGGAAGATGGAACTTCAGTGTGTAACAGTCTTGCTTCAAAAACTGATGCAGGGGGGGAAAGCATTGAAGGTGTGAAGGGCTGCCCTAGGAGAATGAATTCAAAGTCAGTAGTCCCAAAAGTTTGCTGTAATATATCACTTATAGCCATGAGAAATTTGAGTGGTCTTTCAAGGCAAAAAAAGCTGATTTTATATAAAATGTCTTGAAAGAAATACTGTGGCAATTTGTCTGTTAATGTTCTTAGAGGCACAGGCTGTGTTATATACACCAGGAACAAGTACAGCATAGGTTTTTGGTTTTTTTTTTATTTGCATCAGTTTTCTTTTTAAGAAATGCATGTCTCTCAGACTTAGAGACTGGAGAAGAATGTAGGTGTTATGGAGTTGGTTTGTTTTTGGGTTTTGTTTTGGTGGGGTTTTTTTTTGGAAAGAGTATCAAATTCAACCTGATTTATTTCACAAGAGTTTAGTCAGGCTGGGTAGATACCAGTCATGATTCTTTGGGGCCACATAAAAAAGTGGGACACTGTCAGACATTTTCTAGGGAAGTTAGATCCTCCTTTTTATGGAGGTAATGCTTGGACTAATCCCCAAAAAGTTCTCTTTCTGAGCCTTGTGCTTAGTCCATGTGTCTCCTAAGCAAGTGGTTCTGAGAAATAAAAAATTATTTTGTTAAGTTGTTCCTAAATTTTGTACCAACAGATGTCCAGTTTGGAAATACTATTTCCATAGCAACTATAACTGTGTGAAGATTTCATTCCTTGTACTGAAACTCAAGATGAGGTGGTTCATTCCCTTGAATAAGGAGAAAAAACCCAACAAAACAAGTGCAAGCAAAACCCCAAATGCTGCCAAAATAAGAGCATGAGCATGCTGATCTGTGTGCCAGAAAAGGGCAAGTGCTGGTTTAGTTGGGAAACTTGTTACAGTTGCTGTCAGGCCAGTTGAACCCTTTCTTCCAGGGTTTTAGGATCACTGAAGCATTTCTATTCTTACCTAACTCTTCACCTTCATCACTGAATTTCCTCAATTCATTCTGTGTTTCCTTCCTTGGAGGCTGCTGTCCTACCTGCTGATTTTCACCAAATAAGGGACAATAAAGCTGAAATTTACCAGTGAAGCACCTGGGAATGTTGTAACAGACTGAGAGTGTCTATCAGGTAGTGCTAAAGGCTTTTCTGCATTTGTCTGGAGCTGTCCAAGTTCCTCAACTGACAGCCACTGCTGCATTGATTTTTCACAATGTACAGAACTATTGTTTTGGAAGTATTTTCAGAGTTCACTGTTGCAATAAAAGTTTGTTTCAGTTCTTATGTAGGAGAGAATTTGTTAAAAATTATTGTTAAAATACTCAGTGTTAAGTACACGAACCTAAACATTTTTTAATAAGCTTAATTATTAAACATCAAGACTGAGATAAAGAATGTGAGCAGAAGTGGGAAAATGCCTTTAGGATTCCATGGCATGTCTGTGCTTTACCACCTGTAAATTAAAATAGCACATAAGATGTAGAAGATCTAATTATATGCTGTAGGCAGTGGGCTGTTAACTGGGGCAGTAACTGTCTTACTGTGTTAACCAACAACTCTAGAGGGGTTTTTTTGTAGTGAAAATCAGAAGATCTGTGCCATTAGTGTACTCATTCTAACTCAAAGTAGCCCATTTCATGCTGTTATTCTGTATTTATTGTGGGGAACCCTAACAGCTGTTAAAGGATGATCCAAAATGCTTTCACTTTGGAGCTTTGCTTCCCGGGCTGTTCTGCAATTTGCAGCTCTGGTTGATTTCTGGAAAAATAAACTCTGAAAAACAAGCACAATAAAGTAATGCTTCTCTCCTTTAAGTAAAGGAAAATGAAGATGAGGGGTTGCAACCTTAGCCCCCTTCCTAAGTGCCAGGAGTACTGGTAAGGCACAAACTGTGTCAAAATCAGGACAAAATTCTCCCCACTTGCATGACAAAATTTTCAAGGGGGCACAAAACCAAGAGAGGTGGGAATGGCACTTGGGCAGAGTTTGGGTGGTGCAGCCTGGGAGCTCTAAACATGTGCCTTCCACAGCATAAAATGTCCTGGTGCCAACACTGTGGGTGTTTGTAGCACATCTGTTGAACTAAAGAGCTGTTTTTGTAATGGAGGCATCTGCTACATTCTCTCAGACCTGACTTTCTGCCCTCCTGTTGGAGCAGCTGCCAGGAATGGGTAAAAGTCATCCTGGTTTAACACACACTGCAAGGTTATTAGGTATTTTTGCTCTTGTTACAATAGTAGTAGACAAGTAGTTGAATTGTGCATTGCTGCTCTAAAGGTTTTGGCCAGAGCAGTTGTCTGAGAAGTGTCATGAAAACAATGACTGTAGTGACAGCTTTGCTAATCTAGTCTACATCAGTACCTTGAGCTGTAATCATATTCTTTTACATTCCATTGGAGTATGTAACTGATACTTTATTTTTCAGTATGTTAATATAGAGTAAATAAGCAGCAGTTGCTCCTGCTTTTAATTTAACTGTTATTTAAGCATTGCTGGCTTGTCCACCTTCTCCTTCCAGTCAACTGCAGGAACCAGGGGCATGGCAGAAGTTCCAGCATTCTCTCAGATGCACACACATAGACTGTAGATAGAGCTAAAGCTGATTTTGACATCTTTAATTTGACTTTTGCTTTGGAAGGCTGATCTTGCCATTAAAGCTCAAGGTGAAGGTGACTTTAGCCTTGTCCTTCATGACCAGCTGCCTGTTCCCACTCAGCTGCACCCACAGCAATCCTTTTTATCCTCCATCTGCTTCACCAGGTGCAGCTTTGGGTGTGCTTTGGCTTTCCTATCCCCATACCTGCACACACACAGCACCTCTGTGTTTCTGCCCAGTCACTTGTCCCTGCTGCTGTCTCCTGTGTGTTCCCTTTTCAGGGGTGAGTTCTGTCAGGAGCCCTTTGCTCAACCTCTGCTTGTTTTGCTGTTTGTCTTGGAGGAGGTGATGCTTGAAGAATCACCAGGCTTGCCTGGACCTCTTTCCAGCACTCTGTGCCACAGGAGTCTTCCAAGTAGATCTCTGAACAAAGCCAAGGATTTGGTTCTTCTGAGGTGCAGGGCTGTGCTGCTGCTTTTTGCTGTTTTCTCCCCTCTTTGGATCCTAGACTCCACTGTCTCGTGGTCACTGAGGTTGAATTTGCCCTCTGGCCTTCACATCCCTGACCAGTTATTTCTTGTCCATAAGGATGAGATCCAGCAGGGCTCATTGTCTGTTCCCACGTGGAGCTCTGCATTCCAGCTGCTCTCTCCCATGGAGAGCAGCTCTCCCTCATCACCTCCCAAGTGTGAGGAAGGAAGCTGGACAGTGAGTGATGTGTGGGAAGGGAATTCCCTCTATCTCCTGACTCTTGATGCCTGTGCCAGTTCTGGGATCTGCATTGTACCTGCTTTGTTACCAGAGAGTGTTTGCTGTGTCCAAGGTAAGATAACTCTTTATTGCATCCTTAGCAATGTGTTGCTCATCCCAATCCTGAAAGATAGAAACAAGGCAGTAATTTGGTGAGGATTTTCTGTGTGGGGGATCTGTCAGGTGTCTGGTTGGAGAAGGCAGTGCTGTCATCCTGTATCAAACAACAACAGCTGATCCTCATTCCATGGGGTGTGTCCTGTGCCAGCTGCCCGGAGTGAGGTCCATGCTGAGTCATTCCCCACCAGGAAACTTGCTGCCATTTCAGGGGTTCTGGGTTCTGAGCTGTGGCAGTCAAGTGGTGGTGTGCTGAAGGTCAGATTCTTCTGAATAAGTATTGTTTTGGATGAATGAAAACCTCTGTTCTAGGAAACCCTGTCTTAATTTTCTTGTAAAATAGTTGTATTTTCCTTTTCCTGATACGTTTTTTAGGAACCTGCATCATAATCATAGAGGGGCTGTGCTTTTGGACCTGTGAGTTGAAATAAAAAGTGCTAACCCTTTCTGCTAGCAAGGATTTCAAATTTTGCCCAAAAGTGAAGTGACTCAAGTGTATGTGTGAAACTGGGTTTATATTTTGGTTGATGGATAGAAGTAGCTGCAGCTGACTGCAAAGGCTTTAACAACATCATTCCTTTTGGCAGAGTAAATGTGCTGTGGTGGAGCAGGAGAAAAACAAGTTTGTTATCTACTTTCTGCCCTCCTGATGACTTCTGCAGGATTATCATCTCTCACTGCCACCCTAGAGTGGCCAGCCAATAAATTTTCTTGCAGTGATTTAGTAAAATGAAGAAATTGGCAAACACTCCTATTAATCTAACCCTGTGTTATCTCTGTTCCCTCACTTTTCCATGGTTCTGTCTTAGAGGCTCCCATAAACTTCTCTAACTGCCATTTTCAAATAGTTCCCTTCAATCCCTAGTGAACAGGTGAAGTGCAAGCAGAAGTTACAAGTTCCCTCATGTTGGGCTGTAATAAATTTAGTAGTGGCTCCAACACATCCAGAATTAATCTTGGAGGTTTGATCATTGTGCTGTGAACTTCATCAGCCAGAGCACTGCCTCGATTTCTTTCCTGGAACAGTTGATACAGATAAACAGAAAAGGAGTGCAGTTGCTCTGGCAACAAGGATGGTGAGATAATTAACTCTTGTCTTTCTGACAAGTTGTGAATTGTGCACTGTACTGAATCTTGAAGTGGGCAGCAGCAGTTTTTGTGTGTCTGTAGTACTGGAAATACTTCCCAAGATGCTGGGAAGAGTGGGGAAGGCAGTGAGAGTGGATTTTGGTGGTTGTGTGGGAAGTGGGGAGGGGTGGAATCCCTGGGGGCAGCTCTGTGGGGTAAAGGAGCATTAAGGTTGGCAGTTCATTAAGAACAGTGTCTCCCAAACACAAGAGCAATCCAGGAATGCAGGGAGATGGATTGGGAAGACTCTCTTTGTCTTCACAGGGATCTTGTGGCTGCATCCTCATCCTAGTGCAGTGTGAGGAGGGAGAAGCAGGTGTAGGCAAAGCAAGAATCCATGAACACTGGCCAGGGCTGTAGGGATGTTGTTTGGAAAGCAAATACGTGCTCAGGAGGGGTTCAGGGAGAACAGCAGCAGTGGAATTCCAGACCCATGCAATCCCTCGAGCCAGATGTGCTGCATCCCAGGATGCTGAGGAAGCTGACAGCTTTTTCAAGGCTGTTTTCTCACCTTTGGAAGGTCACAGAGAGCACAGGGGCAAATACTGCACCCATCTGTCTAAAGGGTGATCCAGGAAAGCCTGGGCTGCTCAGTTCCACTGCACTCCTTGGAAAAATCATGGGGCAAGCCCTCTTGGGATGTTTTTGGGTGCATGAAGGAGAAGTAGGAGCTGGAAAGAGTCAGAATGGATTTGCCAGTGCTAAATTTTGCCTGACCAGCCTGGTTTCTGTAATTAGCTTGTGAATAAAGAAGGTTGAACATAACTAAAGAGTAGTTTACTGTTTTCTCTGTAAAGTATGAAGTAGGAATTTACTTTTCTGCCTGGTCATACATTTTCTCCCTCCTTCCTGCCTTTTGAGGGAAGTGGTTATTGAAGTTCATTATACATACATTAACTCTTTGGAATTAGTTAAGTGTCCCTAGCTTAATTTATCTTCCCTCCAAATTCATTATTGCTGGTTTAATTTTGCATTGGTTGTGGCTGTACTACAGGTAACTCTTGGAGTTATTCCTGCTTCAAAAGACATACAAGACAGGCAGGAAATTAATTCAGTCACAGGAAAGCCCTGGAATAAGGCATGAGTTTGAATATGTGTGTTTGTGTATTTCTGGCTGACAGAGTAGAACAAATTGGTTGAGGAAAAAACACATAAAGCATTCTGATAAATGCACTACTTCCAAGGTATTTTTAAAAAAGGTAAAAAATGATAAGCAGCACTGAATTATCTCAGCCATATCTCCATGTGCTATCACTTAGTTTATTTCTCAGTGCAGAACTTGAAGTAGTTCTGGTTTAAATGTCAAGTTGGACTCTCTTGCTTTTCCTCTGCTAATTCTTATGGAATCTGCTCACAGAGAATTAAATTCATGGGTTTGGGGGTCATTTTGTAAACTCCTCTGTATTTTGTGGCTGATTTCTTTAGACAACTTAGTGCAGTTGCTTACTGCTAATCTGTATTTTCCTTCATGCCTAAAATGATCACTGTGCAAGTGTTACTTGAAGACTTCAGCTGACAAACAGCAATGAAGCTTCACCTATCCTAAAAGTGGAGGTGTGGGACAGGTACAGAGTGTTACAATGGTTTAGTGGCCACAGGCAGCTTCTGGCTCTATTCTGGCATTATTCTGCTGATAATTTTCAAGTCCTTTTGCTGGACTTTCCAGTTAAGATCTTTGAGAATCCACACTTATCCCTCAGCAGAAGGCCTCTTCAGGCACAGGGTTTTGGTGGAGGAGAACAGGTTGTGCTGACTAATGTCTGTAACATTTATAAAAGAAATAGCTTTTGTTTCACAGTAGAAATGTGTTGCAATGGTAATTAGATAATTCACGCTGTACTTGCTTGTTACAATGAGGCTGGAATACATACCAGCTCTGCTTCTGAGCTATGCACTTCATTTTTTTATCTGCCTTCAGCTTATCTGTGCAATGTTCTTTTTTAGCCATCCATTTTGGCAGTGTTTTGTTATGCATCATGAGAAAAGGTCCTCAGAATGTCTTGCCTTTCAGGTTATCCATTGCCAGAGGGATTTGGATTTGTGTGTTCTTTGTAAAGAACTCCTGTTGTTGGTCTTTGCAGTTGTTATTGCTACAAATCAGTAATTGCATTTTAAGTATTATGTAAAACAAAGGCAGCCAGAAAGCAAGCCAGGATTACAGTTCTGGTAAGGGTGATTTTCATAGTTTGAAATCTAGAAAGTGCTGGTCATGTGTAGGAGGATGGCTGGTTCTTCTTTGAAGTTAAATTTTAGATTTTTATTACAGTAACTGTTTGGGGGCAAAGGGTATGTGGGAGGCATTGCTGTAAGTTTCTGAGACTCCCAAAGTTGAAGATGCAATAGGGAATTTTGAAAGGATAAATATTTTACTGCAAATGTATCTTTAAAAAAAAAGAAAAAAAAGAAAGGCAACTAACCCCAAAAAGCTGCTAATCAGATTTAATACTCATTGATAGTCCTTGGGAATGGACAGTCCATCCTCTTCCAAAGATACCAGTGGTAGGAGTTCCCTTCACATTTGCACACATCTTGCAGATAAAATGCAGTGCTTCTGATTAAATTGTTACCATTTTGAATAAAAAGCTATTTTTCCTTCTTCCTTCACTTCCCCCCCCACCCTTTTTTTTAATGAAGGATGTACTTGCCATGCACATGCTCTCACATTGTCATTTTCTCAGAAGCAGCAGGAGCCATGGACTATTTCTGACTTGCCCATGCAAGAATCAGGAGGAAAGAGTAATGTAATGAAAATTAGGAACTGTGGGAGCTAGAACTCAGAAATTCAGGAGTCTGACAGTAAATAGGTTAGATTGTTTCTACTTCTTATCAGCTGCCCATCTAAGTTCTTACCTTCTCTGTGACATTATTATACACTGTCGTCCCAAACAGGAGACTCATTGGTCATCCATGATTTTTATTCCATATTTTAATGTACATATATAATATATACAAAGAACACATTTATTAAAATGTCTTTAAAAATCATCTTGCTTCAACCTCCATTAAAAAAAAGAAAAAGTTTGTGTTGGACAATGGTGAAAGCTGTGACATTTGCATGAGTCAGTAAACAAGACCACCCTTCCTTGATGAAATGCAGTTGGTGACCTTGAAACCTTTTGTGCATCTGGGGATACATCAGCAGCTCTGTTCCTCTGTGCTCCAAATAGACCTGACTGGTTTCTTTTTTCAGGAAGTTGGAAGACTGGTTATTTTTGGGTGACTCCATGTGCATCTTTCTGCTACGAGATTGTGTGTCAGTGCTCACTGTACATCAAGCACTTCTTTCCAGGGAAGCAAGAATGTTCTCTCCCAGAACTTGAAGGCAGAGCCTTTGGCTTTCATCTTATAATTCAACTTCTTGCAGTAAGAAAGAGGGTTTGGTTTTTTTTCTACAGTGATGTCTGTGCCTCAGCAAATCCTGGAGATGGCAGTGCCTTCTTCATTCATGCATTCTCCACATCCTCCCCTATGCTCTCCTGCCTTGTTGGCATCTGCCTGGAGGGTTCATTTCTGTCTTCTTGCTCCCTAAAACATTGTTCAGGAGAAGAGATGTCAATCAAAACCAGCCAGAAACCTCACTGAGGAGATTTTGTGTTAGGATACTTCTAAACTGCTCCAAGCTGATCTAGAACTGTACCCAGCCAATGTCCACAAATTCAGTCTTGCTGCTGATGCAAGAGGTGTGGGAGCTGCTTGGTTTTTTTTCATAGCATCTGTGCTAATTCACATCTAAGGTTTGAATAACTTGGTTCTACCCAGAGATGCAGAGGTGTCTGGGACACTTGGAAAGCAATACATACTTTCCTAGATTTCTTTCCCCCCCAGCTTTCCACTCCATGAAGGAGAACCCCAGATCTGTTCCATTCCCTGCTGCAGGGAGAGGAGAGGTACTCACGTCATCTCGTAGTCAGTCTCCTTGCTGGCCCGGCAGCAGCAGCAATAGGAGATGATCCCAATCACCACAATGGCAGCAACAACTCCCCCAATGATGCCAGCATACAGAGCTATGTTCATGGATGCTGCACGGGAAGGGAGGGGTTAGCAGGGGGAGTGGTGTCAAAGGGGATCTGCACAAGCACTGCACTTCAAACCCCCCCCCAGCAGCTCCAGACTGAGTGGAAGCCACATTTGTTTGACTACAGCAAGTGGAAATAATTCTGTACTGGGTAGTACAGGAGCTACTGACAGGGAGGAGCCCCTGGATTTGAACAACTGCTCTTCTTTTTCTATAAAGTTTCGTTTCAGACATCACCAGTTCAGTGCTGTTTGACTCTATAGAGTTTTTTTGTCATTTTTAACTAACCCAGTGAGTTGGTGAGTGCTCTACCAGCCTGTAAACCAGTGGACAGGTCTCTCTTACAGGTGTGCAGAAACCAGCTGATAACATTCCCCTCCTTTAATACTTTGAACTAAGATATTCTCTGGTACTTCTCTTCCCCGAGGCAGCCCCATCTCTTACGTGGCACAACGCTGACTGTCATGTTGCAAAATTCCATCCCCACAACATTTGCTGAGGTGCAGATGTAAAAGCCAGAGGTGTCTGCTGAGATGTTCTTCAGAGTTATTTGTTGCCCTGTTGTGAAACACAAATCAGGCCAGAAAAAGAAAAGAATTAAAGCAGGGAAGGAAGTGGCAACAGCAGCCCTCCAGTTCCCGCCCAGGATGGCTGGAGTGATGAGAGGTTGTTAAAGCTGATGGATTGCTCTGTCTTGCTCAGGAGCTGCCATGCTCATCCCTAGGTTTTAGATTGATTTGTGGGAGGATAAACAGAAGTGTGCTGTTTTGATTACAGGGAACGTGTGGTATTTGAACATTCCTTTTAGAAAGAAAATTGTAGGTGGAGGGTGAGAAGTGTCTGTGCTTAGAGAAAGCTTTTTTTTTTTTTTGAGGGGGGGATGTTGAATTTTAAGAAATGTCAGATGCCCAAATCAGGACTGGCCATCTTGATGAATTAACTTGTTAAACAAGAGAAAGCTCTTCAATCCTGCAGTTCTTAGGATTTTAGATATGAATTATTTAGCAGTGGGGGGAAGAGTTTTCTAGTCTGGGAGAAGCCACACAGGCTGTGTAAATAAACAAAGAAGAACTCTCGTGACAGGACTGCAGTGATGCTGATGTTTTCTGTCCAACCTCACAGCTCAGAACCACAGGCTGAAGCTTAGCTCTGTCAGTTTGTTTGTTACATCTCCAGCTGATATGGGTATGTGTAGTCCATGATTTTTGCTTGTGTGAGAGGTCCAGATCCCTGTCCTGAAAGCAAAAGACTGAATACTTTTTAATGACTTTCCTGTTTCCCTGCGATCTCGCTTTTTTATGTTTAGGATTTGCTGGCACCTAGTGCCGGATAGTAGAAGAGCATGCAAACTGAGAAATGACAGACAAAATGCTTGCTTGGTTTTTAATTTTAATTTTTTTTTCTTTTAGTCTCTACATACTCCTTCTATTTACTTGTCTCCCTCTTATTTTTTTTTCTTTTTTTTTGAGATGGGGGGCGAGAGGGGTGCGGGGTGACGTTTGTAGCTGTCAGAGTCTTAATCTAGAAGTGGGATTTAAATCCTCCTAATAAATTAAAAGTAACTGAGTGAGTGAAATGGGGGAAAAATGCGGGTCAGGTACTGTCAGCTCTGGAGTGGGAATGGGCCAGCAGAGACTCCTGTCCCAGGGAGGGGCAGGGTGACAGCAGAAGCTGCTGCTGTGACAAGTCCCCGCTGTGCTCAGGGCTGTGCGTGATTCGCTGGCACCACTTAGTGGCAGTGAAATGAATAAAGTTCCTGCCCCTGGTGATGCTTTGTCCTCTTGCATATTTTATGCAAGAATCGGCTGGTGAGTGTGGAATATCCTGTGGAGTCTCATCCTCTTTAGTTTACTTCCCTTAAACCAGGAAGGGTAGGTACAGACACTTAAGTCTTCCCAAAGCTGGACAGGCCAGGAAAAAACAAAGTTGTTCAATGAAATAAATCTGAGTCCTCTGTCATTGATACACTTAAAAGAGTATTAAACCCTCATTTCTGTATAAATAGTTCTGTCAAGGTCCTGTTGTGGGGAAGTTCAGCTCCTTTTTCCTTCCAGATTCTGACTTAAAAGGAAAGCAAATAAAATATCAGGGCCTGTGTATCAGTCCTTAAGAACCAGAGAAGCCTTTTTTTATGCTCAAAGTAGGAATGGTATAACTTTCTCATATCCCCTTCCTCCAGGTGAGGGGTCATCTCTGGAAGAAAGCTTCCAGAGCCAGTTTTTGTTTCCTTCAGTTTAGCAAGAGATCTGCTCATTGTCAAGCAAGCTGGGATATAAGGACAGTTAGAAAACTCAGTGTTGTTCCTCGTGTTACACCTTACTCCCAATTAATTGAGAAATAATTATTTCTGGCTGCTTCCAGAGCCATCCAGCTTTCTCACTGGGAGAGAGCTGAAGTTAAAGTGTTTCTGACTGTTCTTACTTCAGCTAAGAGTCCTTTTCCCCCTGCTAAGTTACTCGTGAGCATGTCTTGTATCAAAAGGACAAGTTTTCAAAATCCTGTGCAGACAACATCCTAGAATAACCCTTAAGAGTGTTTTTGGATTTGCATTTAAAAATCTTTCCAGCCCTCATCTGCAGAGACCTCAATGCCTTGGTGTCTTTGGATTTCCCATACCTTCTGCATGTGGCAGCACACGGGGCTCATTCTGCACACTGAAGCTTTGCCAGCTGTATTTGGGCGTTGGGGAGCCCTCGTGAGAAACACAGGTCAGGTTGATTGTGTGTCCATACTGTGGTGTCCCCAGGATGTTGCATTCAGGCTTGGATGGTGCAACTGAAGGAAAAAAAAAAGAATTGTATTAATCAGAAGCAGTTCCTTGTTTCTTGGGTTTTTATCCTTGCAAGCAGAGGCTGGTCTTGCACCTGTCACCTTCTTGTTAAAGGAACTTAAAGTGAATTTGGATCTAATTTGCTTCTAATTTGGCACTGGAAAGCCAAGAAGGAATTGCAAGACACTTTTTGGGATATGTGTAATAGTGTTAGGTAACTCATCCTTTGATAACTGGAGTATGACAGGCCACAGGGGGGATGAGGAAAGCCCTGTAATGGTGCCTGGATTATTAGGAAAGTGAGCTGTACAACTCTGTTTTCTGGATGTCTGAGAGAGTTGCGTGCCCTACACGTCCCAGCATTGTCCCATAGGAGCAGGAAAAGACCAAAGGTGGAATTGAGGATGACAATTTCTTTTTTGCTATTAGAAAATCTGTTGTTTAAACTGATGCAGACATTGGAGGAAGGGCAGGTGTGTCTGCCAGGGGTGTGGCATTGCCTGTGTCACCCCTGTTTTCTACAGCTGGATGTCTGAGGGAGTTGCGTGCCCTACACATCCCAGCATCATCCCACAGGAGCAGGAAAAGACCAGAGGTGGAATTGGGGATGACAATTTCTTTTTTTGCTATTAAAAAAATCTGTTGTTTAAACAGATGTGGACATCAGAGGGAGGGCAGGTGTCTGCCAGGGGCGTGTGTGGCATTGCCTGTGTCACCCCACCGAGGACGAAGAGGTCCAGGAGCGCGGTCTGCGCCGGGAAGTCGTTGCGGAGGCGGACGCTGCAGGCGTAGGTGCCGTTGTCCTCCATGGTGACAGCAGTGATGGTGATGCTGATGTCCCCGCTGTCCACGTTGCCACTGAAGTGGATGCGCTGCTCGTAGCCCTGCCCGTACTGCACCAGCCCATCAAAGTACTGTGTCATGATATCAACCTGGCAGACAGGGAGGGGACAGGGTCAGTCTCTGCTTCTTCTGTGTCAGTCTGCCACGTGGCTCTGTGAATTAGCCCACTCCTAGAGAGCAGCTTGGGAAAAGAGGACCTTGAACTGCACCAGTTTGAGAAAAAGCCAAGAAAAACATAGAAATTCAAAAGGATCTCTGTTTCCATCTGGAATCCCCTTCTTACACCTTACCTGAAATCAGAGACGACTGATTTCTTTTGCTGGGGCTTGTTCACCTTTCCTCACCATGGGGACAGGACAGCATGAGACTTCTCTGAGACCCATGTCAGCCAAATTGCCCTATGGTTACACAAACTCTCCCAGCAAGGATCTCCAGAGAAGAAACCCTTGGCAGTTGCTGCAAGGAGATCTCCAAAGGCTGGTTCCCCTCCCACTAATTCCCAAGAAGTCACGGAGAACTTTAAAAGTTTCTTAACCTTCACATACTTCAAATGGACCTCAAGAATGTCTCTATGTACTGTAATCATCATCCTAAAACTTTTTGTACACTATCAAAGGTATGTGTATTAGACATACATATTTATATATGTGCATATATTTTTAGAAATTATCTGAGTGTTTCACATGTTTTAATAGATGTAAACCCCACGGTACATATAGTGATGTATCCTCAGTAAACACTTGTAAGACCAAGAGAGAGGAGGAAGAGGGGTGGGGGCTTGCCTAGCGTTGTGCAATAGATTTGGGATAAATTGCATCTAGACTCAGAATTTCCATTTGCACAGTTCAGGGATTTAAAAAAAGCCTGAAGGAAATCTTTTTGTTCCAACATCCATTCCCACCCACATCCTCCACCTCCTGCCCTTTCTTGGATGCCCTCCCCTCTGTTTCTTTATGCAGCTCAGTTTACCCTGCTACTGATTTTCCTCCAGACAAACAGGTCTCCTCTGTCAACAGCCGCGTTGGTTTTAAAATTGCAGCGCAGGGTAGCGTTGCTTCCTCTTGCCACTTTGATTTCCCTTGCAGGTGCTTCCACAGTGAGGGCATGAGCAGACACCAGCACTAGGAAGAGAATAAATGCTGCACTCAGGAAAAATAACAACATCAGGATTCCATGGTAGTCTCTTTGGCTTCCTCACGTGCCACAGTAACCCCTCATTCCCTGTCATTCCCCACTGAGCAAGAGGTGGTGTGCGCTGGGGCTGGTTGGCTCTGGGAAGCTGCTTCAGGATGGCTTAGAGCTAAACTCTGCTCTCTGTTCTTGCTTCCCTCTTCTTAACCTACTCATATATTGCCATGGAGTCTAGAAAGATGCTTTATTTTTTTTCCTGAGCCCTCCTTCAGTGTGACTGACACCCTTTGACAGTTCAGAATGTACAGAGGGAGACAGATAAACAGATACTACGAGTGCATTCAGCAGTCTTAAGGATTCAGGCTAAACTAACAAACTGATATTGTCGAATTTCAAGGATCAGGAAAACTGTCAAATAACTTGCCTCTATCCAAATCCATAGAAAAGTGACATTTTGTGCTAGGGAATGAAAACCTGTTCATGTTTTTCATCCCTGAAAACAGAAAAACCTAGAGAAGCAAAGAGTGATTGAAAGAAACAAGGGAAGGATAGCTCTTAGGGTTTTTAAAAAATTAGTAAGGTAGCAGTCAACTTCTCCAAGAACTCTAGCTCCTGCCTCTGGAGCACAGGAATAGCTGAGATTTGAATAAACCAGAAATCCCTCTGTGCCCTGGGGAAGCACACAGGGTGCAGGGCAGGTGTTTCTTCTACACTGAATTCCCTCTGACTTGCTCTTAATTCATCATGTCTGAGCATTGCCTGGTGGGCAGGTCTTTGTTATTCTCAGAATTGAGCTGGACATTTATGTCTGCCCTGCCATAGGTGACCTTCATGCCTGCAGGAATCCATGGTTAAAAACACCTGCTTCTTCCTCACAGTTCGTGTGGGTTCTCTGTTTGGGTTTGTTGGTTTGAGGCTTTAGTTTTGTCTCTTCTTCTTTTTTAACAGCACCATCATCTGTGGAAATCATTAGGGGAGCTGTAAATGGCAAGGAAGGAAGTGCTGCTCAGGGGTGCTCCCATGGCAAAGAGGAATGTGGTGCAGTAAGGAGGAAAGAGGAGGGGAGGGCTTCCCCCATGAGGGGCATGCTGCATGTGGTGGTGAAGGTTTGCTTCTGAAAGCTGAGTCACTGTTCCCTGGAGAGGATTCATCTCAAAAGTTGCCACCTAGCAAACTTTGGGTCCTCATTCTGCCATATCATTGTCCAGGTTAGATCTATAAGGGAGTGTCATGTATAAGGGAGAGAGCAAAGGATTTCTAGATTCCACCTTGAGTTGCAAACTGGTTGTGATTCCCCACTTTCCTAGACAGGAAAAGGACACAGCCCCGTGCACTGGGTCAGTAAGTGAATGCCAATGCAGTGAACAAGTGTCCTTTAGAAACAAGGGACCCAAAAGGTGGTGTTGTCACTGCACTAAGAACCTGAGGAGACAATTCAGGTGATTGCACAGGGTGCTATGGGACAGTTGGCACAGGGATTTTTAGCCTGAATTCCCATCTTTCTGCATGCCCTGCCCCACAGCTGAGTTGTTCTGTGGGTCCCAGAGTTCGTGAGTGAGATGTATTTTCACCTCTTCTTCTGGACATAACAGGGGTGGCTTCTGTTGTCTTGGGGATTATTTAATTTACAACTGCTGACAGTTATGAGAAGACAACCAGGGCAAAGTATTTCTAACGTGCTTTTATTGCAGCCACTCCCAGATCTTTCCCTGCTGTGGAGCACCCAGGGTAAGGCCCATGTTTGCACAGCCCAGGGGCTCTTTCTGACTGCTGTTTTCATATGCTCTCCATATGAGAGACATCTGTGAAAGCTTTCTCCTTGCTTGTTGTGACTGGATAAGATGCTTTCCTGCATTTAGGTGAAAAGCACCACTGTCTGTACTAGGAAATGGAGCAAAACCCTTTTCCTGATCTTTTTGTCACTTAGAAACTGGTTCCACTGGGCTGGGGTTCACTGGCAGGTCATAAACACACCCCTGAGGCAGAGAAGAAACCACCCAACCTCTAAGACTTCTTCCAGTTGGATGAGTCAAATCCTACAATAAATGAGATCTTTCTTTTCTTCCAGACATGTTTGGTGCAGAGCTGGGGAGCAGCTGAACCCAACACTTGTGAGGCACAGCCTGTAACACACTTATTCATCTGTTGCTGTCACCCTCTCGTCCCACTGCTTCTGGTGCTCTTCCTTTGTCACCCACATCTCTTTGTGCCCCCCAGAAGGAGCTTTGCTCAGGGGAAGCAACACAGTTTCATTCTGTCATTGACTCAGGCTGATTTCCTCCTTCCCACTTCTCACCACGTTTCACTTCGTAGTCATCATATTTTAACTTGTGGTTAAATCTTAGAGGCTTGGGGATTTTTTTTCTCAGAATCTATGTCAAAAAACATGGCTGAAGGGAAGAGAAGCAATTTCTGAAAGAACTCCAGAAAAGGAGAGAGGACAAATAGCCTACATAATACTAGAGAGACAATGTCACCTAGATTTAAGCCCTAGAATTACTTTTTTGTGTGTTATCACTTTGTATGTTTATAACATTTTAAGAAATTGAGGAAGGTTTTATCTCCCTCTGCTTAATTTAGAGATTTGTACTTGTACAGAGAAAGAAGAATACCAAAGTCACATTTCTACTTTCACATTCCTTACTGAGTAATTGTTAACAGACTGAAGGATAATTAATCCAATTACAGGAGGGTTTTGTTTGCTGAAATAAATTGAGATTCTGATCCAGCAACAAAAAGAGCATAATTTTACATACTTATTTCACTCTGAAAAGTTTTCCATACTTAATTTGCACAGCATGAAAGGTGAGAATAATGAAAAAGGAGAGTGAATACCAGTGGCATTGCACAAGTCACATAATGACCATCAAACCATGACCCAGGTCACATTTGTTATATGTAGAGCCCATCCACTTTTTCTGATTACTTTGAAATTGGTGAATTTCCTTTTTGTGGGTCTTATTGTTGAAGTGAGATTTTCAGGATTTTTAGTTTAAAACCCCCAAGCAATTTCCTTGTGCGTAGCTTGGTCTGAAGCCTGGAATAAGGTGTAGGAACATTGATAAAAGATGATGAAACAGGACAAAAAGCAGTGGAGGAAGAGACTGAGACTTCTAGAGGAGGAAGTTCCTTCTTCAGAGATAAATATTGTATTAACGGAAACAAAAAGAACCTGTTTATGCAAGGTACTTTCCAGCTTCATGAAGAACAGCATTTTTTCCCACTCCTAACAGTTCTGGGAGATGCCTGTGTGTCTGGACATCCAGCACAGAGATTGGTACACAACTTGCCTGGCCATAAACACAAAGGAACCTTCACTAAACAAAAAAAGAGACATACAAGGTGCACTGGATGCCTTGTACTGTGTAGTGCTGTTTCCTTCCACCCAGCCCTTGAGGACATAACCAAATTAGTACTCACTTGCACTGAAAATGAACAGCCCAAGTCCTTTCATGGCCGTGCCCCTCATCTCTCCTTTGTTTCACTCAAGGTGCTCTTCCTTGTAATCTCCAGGAAGCTGGGTGGATAACTGGCTTTCCCTGAAGGGCTGCTTTGCAGGGGCATCACAGGTTCACTTCCTCAGTCTCTTTTAAAGTGCTTCTGTCCCAGCCTGCCCCTCCCCGCCCAGCCAGAATGACAAGCCACAGTCATACGTAGGTTTTTACATCACTTGCTGCTCTCAATAAATTTGTGTACTCCTCCTCCAGTTGTGGACTTTCTCCCACAATTAAATGGCCTTTCCCTCTTTCTCCCAACATGCAGGTTCATGAAGCAAGGGAGGGGTGTGGTGGGACTGGGAGTGGAGTGTGCAGTGCAGCTGAAGTCATGCATGTGATGGCAGGCAACTAGGGGAGGATAAACCTCGTTTTTCTCAAATATTTATTAAGGAACAGAGTTAAAAAGTGTTTATTTAGTATTAAAGTATTCTAGTGCTTCATAATGCAGGCAGCAGCCTGAGTATTTTCTCTCTTCTTCCAAGTAACTTCAGAACCCACTTGACTGATTTCAGTTGAATTTGATGGACAGACAACAATCTTAAGGATGGAAAGTTCTTTCAGTCTCATAAAAATCAGTAATCCAAATCAGTTGGGATAAGAGAGAAATCTAAATGGTACCTCTTGGGCATTAATACTTGTCTTCCATTCCAAGAATCTGTGGTTTCACAACATGGTGTGTCACCTTTTGTGCAGCCAGGCAGAGTGAGTATTTACAGAGACTGCCTCATCACATGTTGGTGTGGAGGTGACTCACTGGTAGGGAGACTTTTACCCTGCCTCTATCAGCCACTCTGATGTAACACAAGTAAATAAGTTGGCACTGAGATGGATTATATTTATGGTTTTGGAGATTTGGCTAAGACTGGTTTCCTAGATATCATGGAGAACATATGCTTCAGCACCTGATACTTGCATAAATCTGACATTAAGATGCTTGTTTTAGATGCTCTATATTTATAGCTTTTGTTAGTTATTTAAGCCTAGTTTTGAAAAGGTATTTAGGCACTTTTATCCTGTCACTTTTCCCTGACAGCTCTCATTGGGGGTCTCAGGAGCAGACTGCTTTAGTGGGGGCAATTTTAAGAGATTTTATGTTTCTGGGTTGATTTTCTTTCCTTATCTAGCATGAGCTGCCAAAGCTCACAAGCATTGGCACCACAGCTAAAAGAGCTGCCATAGGTACCACCAACACTGCCAAAGCTTTGCATATCAGCTTCTTTGTCCCTCACCTGTGGGCAATGCAAACCCTTGAAGTATCATTTTTGCTGATGGCTGCAGCTCTGGGGAATCTTTTTGCTGATATATAGGATTTTTAGGGGATATTATTATGTTATTTAAATAAAACTGCCATTGACATGAAAAGCTTTAATACGAAACCAGGGTGACTTCATTGTGTTGCCAAAAATACGTGCTCTGATAAGGCCTGCCTGTGAAATTCAGTGAGGAATATGCATAGGTAGCAGTGTGCTAACACTATAAATCTTTGTAACTCCTGCCAGTAAAGAGAAGGATCAGGAAGAGAACATCAAGATCCCACCTTTTCCCTCCTAAGAGGACAGCACCTGTTAGTGTTCAGTTCAGGTTCATCTGTGAATGAATATATTAACCACCTATGACAGATGCCCAACCACTTACAGCTCTTTTTGCTGTTTACACATGCAAACAGCCATTAGCAAAGATTTCTGTCATCCTTGCCTCTGCTCTGTATGGTCACCTTGCTCCCAAAACCCAACAACCTGTGGCCAGCAGTGAGGAGGAGCTGCTAGGCTGCCTGCTCTGAGTGCTCTCTACAAGTCTTTAACCTACAGGGTCCTCTCACCATCTCTGCATCTGAAGGGCTGCAGTGGGCAACCTATCCTTCATCATCCTTGGCTGCACTTGTATCCTAAAGATTCAAAATAGGATTTTCAGAAGCAGCTCAGTGACTTAAAATCATCTGGTTTTATTGGATGCCAATGGTGTATGTGCTCCCACAACATTTATGTCCTTTGAAAGCTCTGTTCTCCAATATAAGGCAGTCTGTAAGCAAACATCCTTAGGATGTTTGCTGCAAGATCACATCTTGCCACAATTAGGAACAATTAACAAGAACACATGGTCACTGTATTGCAGAAGCAGCTAGAAATTGCACTGCCCAGAGGAGGCATCTGCAGGATCAACACCATCCATCCTCTTTTTGTGCATGAAACTGTCAGGATCTCTTCAAGCCCATAATCAGCCATCCCTTCCTCCCCTTGCTGTGACACTCAAGATTCAATACACCACCTTCTCTTTTCCCTGCTCTTTTCACCACCTTCTCTTTTCACCCCTGTAGCTGCATTAGCACAAGTCTGGGCTGTGAGCACACCAAGACTTGAGTGGCTGTGTCACAGCTCTTCCTTGCCCTGATGTGGCATCCCCACAGACACAGCTCCCATCCCCATGTAGGGATGCAGCACTCAGGCAAGAAGGAAAGGGGTGTGCAGGCCCTGCCCAGCATGATACAGCACCAAAGATATCTGTGGTGTGAGGTAGGTGAGTTTCCTTTTCCATTTCCTTTCTAGTTTGCTTGTTTGTTTGCAAAGGGAATCAACAGTGGGATGTTTTTGCATGACTCACAACTGGAGCCCCCAATATAGATAAACAGCACTCAGATTTTCATCTGGTTCTGTCCTGGGCCAGCCTGGCCCATGAGCTTTCCTGGGGGGTCAGGAGATGGGAACTAGAGGTTGTCTTTTTGAAAAGACATTGGAAAAGACACACTGTGGCTCGGTCCTGGCTCTCCCAAGAACAAAAATCAGCTGAATTTACAACCATAGAACCACAGAATCATTTGGGTCTGAAGGGACCTTTAAAGATCATCCAGTTGAACCTCCCTACCACAGGCAGGAACATTTTTCACCAAACCAAGTTTCTCAAAACCCCACCCAACCTGGCCTTGGACACTCGAGTGATGGGGCATCCACAACTTCTCTGGGCAATCTGTTCCAGTGCTCACCATCCTCATAAAGAATTTCTTCCTTTTGTTTAATCTAAATCTACCTTCTTAGTTTAAATTCATTGCCCTTTGTTCCATCATCACTGCAGGCCCTGGTAAAATGTCTCTCCTCCTTTCTTATAAAGTTCCCTTTAAGTACAGAGAGGCTGCAATAAGGTCTCCCTAGAACCTTCTCCAGGATGAACAGACCTGACTCTTTCTCCATATAAGTGTTCCAGCCTTCTGATCAACTTTTGGCCCTCCTGTGGGCCCTCTCCAAGAGGTCCATGTTTTATGCTAAGGGCTCCAGAGCTGAATGTTGTACTCTAGGTGGGGTTTCACAGGAGCAGAGTAGAGTGGGACAGTCCCCTCCCCTGACCTGCTGGTCACACTTCTGATGCATCCCAGCATATGGTTGGCTTTGTGGGCTGCAGGTACAGCTGGGTCACATCCAATTGTTCATCCACCAGTACTCCCAAGTCCCTCTCCTCCAGGCTGCTCTGGATCCATTCATCCCCAGCCTGTACTGATACTGAGGACTGCCCCAACCCAGATGTAGGATCTTGCACTTGGCCCTGTTGAATTTTGTGAGGTTCACACGGGCCCACTTCTCCTCTGTATGGCATCCCTGCCTCTACTGAATCCAGGGCACCACTCAGCCTGGTGTCCTCTGCAGAATTCCTGGGTGAGACTCAGTCTCACTGTCTGTGTCATTATTAAAGATATTGAGCAGCCCCAGTACAGGATCCTGAGGGACACCACTTGTTGGCAATGCCCATTTGGATGCTGAGCAATTGGTTGTAATTAGATTCCATTCAGCCACTTATTTGAATCCCATTCAGCCACATCAAGTAGTCCATCAATCAAATCCACCTCTCTCCAAATAAGAGGTAAGAATGTTGTGTAGGACCATGCCAAAGTCAATGCAGAAGTCCAGATAGTTGAGAGGTACCTTACTTTCCGTTAGGTTGCAGTGGTTCATCCTGCACTGCATTTCCCAAGGATATCAGAGGTCATACCTGTATTTCAGTTTGTGCTTGGTGGGATCCCCCTTGCCAGGAAGCTCTCTGGAGGTAGAGGTCCAGCCTCAGCAGCTCTGGACTCTTTTTTGCAACTGAGAAACAAGGATCCAGCCCACAGCAGGGAAGGAGTTAAGTGCTTGACCAGCTGCTGTCTGTGAGGCACTGAATTCCTTCCCCGTGCAATCCAGCAGCCAGTGTCAGGACAGCTATATTTAGAAAGCTGATAAAGGTTTGGTGCCAACAGTTGTCCTGCCCCTCGATGAAGAAGCTGTAGAGAGAGTGAGAGGAGGGCAGCTGATCGCTTTCCCCCCAGTACCACTCCTTGTTGTCTTCAGTGGCCTCCTTTGCCGTGCCTCCAGCAGGGACCCCCAGTGGAGCCATCAGGCACAGGGGTAAGTTTCCTTTCCTTGCTCACCCTTCTCCCTGCTCCCTGCCCTGTGAGTGACCACGCGGCCGCGATCCCCCGGCCTGAGCCCGGCTGCCGGGCCCTTGGGAGCTGCCGCTGGCTCTTGTGGCACCAGAGTCTCTCTGCCTGGGCCAGGGCAAGTGTTGGCTGCTGTGTTTCCACGTTCTAACTGAGCTGTGGTGCCCTTGGCTCTCCCGTGCCCCGAGTGAGAACAGCAGCCTCCACACAAAGGGTTACAAGGACAAAGTCCCAAGCCTTCAAGCTCCTTTGGGTTTAAGCTTTAGGAGCATTTCACATTGGGGACACGAGGTCTCATGTTTCTTGCCCCTGACCCTCCTTCCAGCCCAGCTCTGGCTGTGTACGGCTCCTTCCAGCCACCGTGCACGGTCAGGGGAGTATAGAGTTTCTGCCCTGCCACCCCTTCCTTCCTGGCCTTCCAGCACCCTTACTCACAGGCAAAAGAGCATTGGCCCTGGCTGGGCAGCAGCCAGGGAGCTGCCTGAGGCCCTGGGAATGGCAGCCACCCTGGTAGAACAGCCAGTGCAGCCCGTGTGGAAAGGGCTCCTCGCAGGAGCAAAGTGTGGGAGGCCCTCCTGCTGTACCCCGCTGCCACTTATGCCCCAGAGGCAGGGAATGGCCAGCCCTGTGTAATGGCTCTCCCTCCTGCCTGCTCCTTGCAGTGGATCCCCAGCGGCGGCCATGGCCAGCGGCAGAGATTCGGACAGCGAGCTGGCGGTGCCCGAGGAGGAGGCGGAGGGCCCGGACGTGAAGGCCGTGCAGGCCCATTACCTGCGCAGCCCCTCGCCCAGCCGGTGAGTCCACAGGCGCTGCCACCGCCTCCTGGCAGCCCCCGGGAGGTGCTGCCCTTCCCTGCTTTCCCTTCCTTCCTTCCTTCCTCTGCTCCACGCTGGCACTTGGGCCGAGCTGAGCCCGGGGTTTCCCGGCTCTCCCTGAGGTGGGGTCAGTGTGGCAGCTCAGACACAGCCTGCAGAGACAGGACTCCTGCACTAATTAATCCAGTCTGCTGGGAGAGTGCACAGCAGGGATAAACTGCAGGAAGGATTGCTATGGGCTGGTGTCATCCCTCTTCCCTGTCTCACCCCCTCATACCCCTATGCAGAAGCTTCTGATCCAATTTCAACTCTTTGCAAATTCAGCTTCATCTTTGTGTCCATTATAAGGACTTGTGGATTTACTGAATGTTGATATTAGGCTTTGCCAGCCCCGGAAAGACCGAGGGTCTTGGGATTTGGGTTTGATTCAGCACCAACTTTAGCTACAGGCTTCAGGCACTGAACAGGAGGCTGTCACAGCACAAGCAGAAATTGAGTTACCTCAAGCAAAACAAGCACGATTAGATGTGTTTTCTTCTAATACAAGGAAAAATACACCCCTTTGTTCTCTTTTCCTAAAGCAGAATGCTCTGCAGGGCTTTCTGTACCCTTTGAGATCATTTAGCTGAAAGCAAGGACTAGGGATAGAGTTTGAAAAGAACCTTCCCCAGTGTCCCTCAACAAGTAAGAGGTTATGAAATGTTTCATAG
>JANPWX010000020.1:4117446-4149774 GCA_024734555.1 Trochalopteron elliotii
GATGTGGGAGAAGAGCTGGGACTTCCCTTCTACAATCAAAGAATCCTCCCTGCTCCAGTTCCCTGCTGTTCCCCTCTGGAATGGGTGGAGAGGGCTAAGTCCTGGGGATGGGGTCCCCATGGAGGGCATTTGCTTTAACAGGCAGTGTGGTTGGTTGACAGGTACTCAGTGATATCAGATGCTGATACAGAGAGCATCTTCATGGAGCCAATCCATCTGTCATCTGCTGTGGCTGCCAAACAAATCATCAGTGAAGGTAAGAGAATTATGTAAATTACAGAGACCTGAAGCTGCAGTTGTTTTGCCTTTCTCATCTACAGATCCTAACTGATAAAAAAGCCCTTATGAGAAAAGTCCATGTGAAGTAGAGAAAGATATAACAACTTACAGAAAGGTTTGGTGACTTCCTTTGAAGTTGTGCAATGAATCTGTGGCAGAGTTGTGTACTGCAGGGGTAAAAGTTTGAGTGCTGGTTGCTTGCTGCAACAAACTAAATTAGGGTAGAATGGAATAGAACAGAACAGAACAAAATGGAACATTTCAGTTTAAAGGACATACGTGATCACCTAAAGTCTGACTATCAGGACTGACCAAAAGTTAAATCATATTATTAAGGCACTGCCCAACACTTCTTAAACACTGTCAAGGATGGGGCATTAACCACCTCCCTAGGAAGCGTGTTCCAGTGACTACCTCTCAGAGAAAAAGTGCTTCTCAATGTCCAGTCTGAATCTCTCCAGCTCAGCCTTGAACCATTCCCACACAACTGATCACTGGATACCAGGGAGCTCAGCACCTCCCTCCCCTCTTCAGGAAGGTGTAGGCAGCAGCTGCATCCTGCTGAGCCTGGAATAAGGGTGTCTTTAACTCCCAGGCCTTTGGCCAGTGTGGGACTGAGAGGACAGTGCAGGGTGCCCTTGCCATTGCTAATCCCCCTGAGGCAGTTCCTAGGTGAGCATGTACCTGCCCACACTGCAGACAGAACAGGGTGATGTTTCTGGGGCAAAAAAAGCCACAAGGCTCGTCCCAGGCACAGGTAATGATAGCTCATACACCTGCATTGTTTTTATGTCCTTTTACTTACCATGTCAGTGTATTGCAGAGCTGAAGACAAAGGATGTCAGGGTAGAGTCGGTGTGTCCCAGGATGTTGGAGTCTGCACAGCAGCTGATGGTGGAAGACCTGTACAACCGAGTTAAGGAGAAGATTGATGACACCAGCTTGTTTAACACGCCGTGTGTGATGGACTTGCAGAGGGCACTTGTGAAGGACAGGCTGGAGACCCCCAGAGACGCTGTGGATGAAGTCTGGCCTAATGTCTTTATAGCAGAAAAGTGAGTGTCAGCTTTTGTCATCAGGTTGCATGAGATTCCCAGTAAAGGGTCAAATGGAACCATTGAAGGCATAACAGGTATTACGTGCATCTAATACCTTTCATCCCTAGAGAGCCCTAAAGTGTTTTTCAGACTGTGCTCACAGAAATCTCTATGCACTCCTGGAGTAGAATCAGCAGCTTTTCTATGCTGTTTAGATGCCTCAATGGTTTAGGAGAGAAGAAAACAAATAAGCCCAAATTCCACTGTTCTGTTTGGAATTTGGCCCTACAGTTGGAACTAAAGTCTTTGTTATGTAAAAGGGAGTTTAAAAGGTAATGCCAAAGCAAATGTTAAGTAAACATGGTTAAGTCTCCTGCACCATGGTTCAGCTGTCTGAGATACCTGTGTAAGAGACCAGACAGAATTAGAAGGGGATATAGAGTAAAGCATCAATTATGGAGTGATAAAAATTGCTAAATGAGTACATGGCCTGAGCCTAGGATGACAGTATGAGTTTCAAATCAAGCTGGAGTGGAAACAGAGCATATGGCTCTACAGGTGAGTGCAGGCTTCTTGTTTTCTTTTCTCAGTGAGTATTGGAAAGAAATATCTGTAGAACTCTCAAAGGATGTTAAGGTCTGAGTGGTCCCTTATGCTGAATGACTAACAGACTGGAGTTATGTAAACCTTGTAGCATGCAGTTTTTTCCCACCTAAAATATCCCACTGATATCTAACATACTTTTTCCTTTTCTGCAGAAGTGTTGCAGTGAACAAAAGCCGTTTGAAGAGACTAGGAATCACCCATGTCCTGAATGCAGCTCATGGCACAGGTGTCTACACAGGACCAAGCTTCTACAATGGTCTCAATATCCAGTACATGGGCATTGAGGTGGATGATTTCCCAGATATGGATATCTCCAAACACTTCCGCCCAGCTGCAGAGTTCCTTGACGAAGCCCTGCTGACTTACAGAGGTAAGAGGAGAAGATTGAAGTGGTTCCAGGTGGCTTGGGAATTAACAGGGAGAAACCTTAATCTGATAAACAGATGATATGCCACATTTGTAAAGGAGTAGAAGGCAGAGCCTTTGCCCTCTGCATGCAGCTACAGTGAGCACCTCCTGACCATTTCTGCCTGATCTCATTCAAAACAGGAGGGAGCAAACTGGTAAGGGGAAGCAGCCCAGCAGCCCCATGGCTTCAGGTTCAAGGGGCTGCAAGTTAGTTCCTGCAGCTGCTTTGAAAGAGCCTGGCTATAGCAAAGAGTAGAATCCCTGCTCTAATACTTTTTTTTTTTTAATATTGATACTCTATAATACTATATATATACAGAGAGAGAGAGAGAGATTTCTGTACCCTGAACATTTCAGTTTTGCCATGATGCAAAAATCCAGGCTGATTTACTAGAACAATCCCAGTGGCTGAGTTGAACCTCTGGGTGTCTACACCCAGGCTGCTGTCAGATTTGCTGGACTTCAATTCCATGGCAACTGTTACTCTGTGGACCTCCAGTGCACAGTGGTCATTTTGTTGCAAATTCATTGGACAGATAGAAATATCCTTTTGCAGTTCAGTATGGAAAGAAGCACCAGGATCTGTGACCTCACTGATATTCTTCACATAAATTGTCAATTAATCTAATTTCTGTAGAGAGGCAACAGATTACCTCCTAGAAGTAGTGACAGTAACAAAGGTGTAAAGTTTTGTTCATATACAAGGAATGTTGAGCCAGTTTTAATAGCTCAACAACACGAGGGGGATGCACCAAGGCAGAAGAGACTTAGAAGAAATGAAAGGAAGAAGATCTCCCCCTCTTGGTGAGCTGTTAGATTGGCTTTGCTGGCTGGTAAAACACTTGGAAGGCAACCAAGACTTTTAAAGCTGAGAAAGGCATAAAAGAGATTTCAGGATTGTAGGAAGAGGCTCA
The DNA here is from genome assembly GCA_024734555.1 of Trochalopteron elliotii. NCBI lineage: Eukaryota > Metazoa > Chordata > Aves > Passeriformes > Leiothrichidae > Trochalopteron > Trochalopteron elliotii. Next base: position 4,120,691 of record JANPWX010000020.1, read on the forward strand.
TTAGGTAAACCTCTTGTGGTAACATAGTGGCAGTCAGAAAGGTGGTGCTTAAATTGGCTTCATTAAGTTTCAGTAAAAACAGATTGATTAAACTGGAGTTTATCACACCTTTAGAAACAGTCATTTCAGTTGTTTGCAAGCTAGAAAAGCCTCATTTACACTCTCTTCCTATTTACAAGCTTTTCTTCAGCTGCAATTTGCCATACAAATAACTTAAACCCCAAACAATTTGTCTGTGCCAAAGCTTAGTTTTCTGCAAGAGGTAATAAATGCTATAAAATAAAGCAGATCCTCAGTTTTGATCCTTACTCATACAGTTTCTGGTGCAGGACAGTGGGTCCCAGTAGTTTGAAGCAGCTGGATCAATTTGTCAGAGTCAAAATCAGCTCTTTTCTAATAGGACTTTGTAGTAGGACTTTGGCCTCCATCCAGTCTTCAATGTAATTTTTTGAGGGTACCTTGCAAAACTGATCTAGATTCTGGCAAAAATACAATTAAATTAATATAAAATTGTTATTTAAGTCCTATAATGTCCCTTAGAGAAAAAAATAAGTTACTTGCTTATCCTTCCAATACCTTCCTGGAGGCTAATGCTAATATCTCACTTTTCCATATTGAAAAAAAAAGCATGAAAAGCTTAAATGTCTGACCCTATGTCAGCCAGCAATTCAAGAATATCTCACTTGCCTTTCTAATACCTATGATAAGCTTTTTGACTATTTGAGTAAGTGAAGTGTGTAGGTGAAAATACAAATACTATTTAGATTGTTTGGAAATGTGCCTGCCCACAGTTTTTGAAACTAATGTTCTTTATATTCGTATGTATCCAGATTTTTATTAAGCTAAAGCGAGCAAATACTTAGTATTGGTTTCAGTCACTGAAACATATAATCTGTGTAGTTTTTAACACTATTCAAAGGAAGCTTTTGTGCTACAATAGCAGAGCATCCTGTCTGCTGTTGGAAACAGCTGATTCCTTTCACATTCCCTGTCTGTAGGCAGAATCCTTGTCAGCAGTGAGATGGGGATCAGCCGCTCGGCTGTGCTGGTGGCCGCCTACCTGATGATCTACCACCACATGACTGTTCTGGAGGCCCTGATGACCCTGAGGAAGAAACGTGCCATCTACCCCAACGACGGCTTCCTGAAGCAGCTGCGGGAGCTCAATGAGCAGCTCTTGGAGGAGCGGGAGCTGGAGCGTTCTGGAGATGAGGATGTGACTCCCAGCCAAAGTCCTCGTGCCTATGCAGGGACTTCTTCACGGCTGTCTGGAGCTGGGGACTCGGGGAGCATCAAGGGAGCCAAAGCCCACTCCATCACAGTGGAAGAAGAGGACACCAGCAGCATACTGGGTAGTTTCATGAGCTCTTCATCAGTGGAAAAAACTAGCTGGGTTTCCAAACACTCCACCCTGATCACTGAGGAGGAAGAGGAACAATTGTATGAGGAATGGAGGAGGAAGCAAGGCCTATCTGCAAAGGAAGCAGGAGTTTACCATGAAAGAAGAACATCTCCAAGGCATCTGGATCAGGAAGAGGAACAATCTGATGAGGATGTGGAACGGAGGATCCACGATTGGCAGCGCAGAAATGAGAAGTACCAGATGGCAGGTACAGCCAGGGAGGAGGATGGTGAATGCAGCATGGGAGGAAGACCTTACCCATCAGGTGAATTCAGTGACACTGAGAGTGTGAGCAGTTTTGAGATCCGAACCCTAAAGAAACAGCTGGAAGCCAGCAGCTTTAGCAGGATGAGGAGGAGCCGCTCAGGCTCTGTGTCTTCTGAGAGCACTTGGGACATGTGGAATCAGAGGCTTCTGGAGATTGAGAAGGAAGCTGCTCAGAGGTATCGTTCTAGGAATAAAACTTGTGGGGAGAGACAGTCCCCAGAATCAGGAAGAAAAGAGAGGGATGTGGATGAGGAGAGTGTGTTTTCAGACTCCTCCTGTAGCTCCTTCTACAATTTCTGCCAAAAGAACAAGGACAAGTTGACTCCTCTAGAAAGGTGGAAGGTCAAGAGGATCCAGTTTGGCTTTCACAAGAAGGATTTAGAGCCATCATCTGCACCATCTCCAGCAGAAGATGGCAGCCAGGCAGGTCAGGAGGAAACAGAAGGGAAGAGTTTGTCAGATATTGATCTGACTGCTTACCAGGCTTGGAAAATGAAGCGGCAGAAGAAGGTGGGCAGTGAAAGCAGCAAGGAGGAATTCGTGGAGTTTGCCAAAACTGAGGATTCTGCTTCAGCTAAAAAGAAGCAGAGGCGTGTAGAGCTCCTTGAACGTTCAAAGAAAATTTTAGAAGAAAGCCAGTCCATGTGCAGCTGGGAGACAGAGAGTACAATGAGTGGGAGTATTCCCCTGTCAGCTTTCTGGCCTTCAGCGCCTTCTGCAAGCGGTGCCGACGATGCAGCTTCTGCCCTGAGCATGCAGACAAATCATTCATCTTTGTCACAGGCCAGGAGTTGTACAGGAGCAACGCAGCTGCAGATGCCAAATGTACCCCTTCCCAATCTCCCAGTTGGCCCAGGTGACACGATATCCATGGCGAGCATTCAGAACTGGATCGCTAACGTGGTCAGTGAGACCATTGCTCAAAAGCAGAACGAGATCCTGATGCTGTCCCGTCCGTCGTCCGCCATGGCCTCCCTGTCAGGAGACCTTGGCAGGCGTGCAGATGATGACAAGGTTTCTCTTCTCAGTGCTCAGGGTGGCTCATCCCTCGCTGCCTCTCAGCTCCACCAGCAGGAGCTGCGCAGGGCTGAGTCTCAGTCTGTGCTGTCTTGCAATACTTCCATGAGTGCAAGGACAGAAGGGACTGCTTCAAACATGAGGACAACCCAGACAAGCAAACCACTGTACAGCCTCTTTGCTGATGATATTGACCTAAAGAAGCTCAGGAGGAAGGAGAAGGAGATACAAATGGAAATGAGAGAAAAAATGTCAGACTATCAAATTGAAAAGGTGATTAGTGACAATAAACGCAGCACTTTATTTAAAAAAAAGGTGACCAAAGCAGAGGAAAATGAAACAGAAGATGACAGAGAGAGTACAACAAACAGCCACAGGCGTCCCTTGCAAGCAGATTTTGACAGAACTGATGGAGTCTTCGATCTGTCCAGTCAACCTGCAACCTCAGGTGCACTGAAGTCAGAGATAGATACTGATATTACCAAGTGGCTCAATGGCCTGAAAGCGGAAAGAGAACCACCATCATATTATGATCAGACTGAGAAAGCTAGAGAGAAATATAGCAGATCATCCAAAGTTAGACAGATGGATTCTGAGACATCCAGCTACAGATTCTGCAGATCCCAAAGAAAAGAGCTAGATAGCTGTTCTTCCTACGAGTCAACAGGAGATTCACTGAGATCCATGTCAAGATTTTCCTCTGCTTCTGCGAAAGAGGACAAAAAGATGTACAAGTTCACAAGGTCCAGGGTCAGTGAGACAAGTTCCAGAGGAAACAGCCCAGAGCTGCATGTTTTCAGCCAGTCACCTGAACCACCCTTTGACTCTGAATCCCCTGAACCATCTACACAGAGCCGAGTTAGAGCTCATCATGTGGAGGCTTGTGAAGAGGAGGCCAGGTCAGACATGTCAGAATGTGGAGCAAAGAGAAAGTTTACCCAGAGCTTTTCAAAGTCTGAAGAAGATGGAAAGAAGGAGGCAAAAGTGGAGCAAAGCGAGGAAAGGTTTGCATCTAGGCAGGTCTCTCAGTACAGGCGAAGCACACGCAAAGAAGAAGAAGAAGAGATGGATGATGATGCCATTATTGCTGCTTGGAGAAGCCGACTAGAAGAAACTACAGCAAAGCTCCAGCGGAGAAGGGAAGAGTGACCAAGATCAGACTACAGGAGCACAAGCAGAGCCACAGAGTCCCTGAATCACTCACTCATCATTATATTTTTGATAATCCTTTGTGGTTTGTAGGGCATTTCCTGCAGATAGTTCTCTTCTTAATCAAAAGCGATGAAGGGAAGAGGTCAAGTTCTGCAAGTGTTTGTGGCTTGTCAGAAAGAAGATGCTGGTATTAAATGATCAATGTAGGTAGGAGCACAATGTTAGAAGCCATTAGGAGCCAGACAATGCTTCAGCAGCAAGAGCAGGTAACGGTGACACCTCAAGTCAAAAGACCAATCACATCCCATTTTGGTTATTTCAATTTCCTAGTGTCGTTAAAGACTGGACATGTTTTTTCTAGGATCTTTTTGATCATAAATGGAAGAAGCCAACAGCTTTTTCTAGGAACTTAAAGAATGTTTTTCTCTTAATCAGTTTTACTTTATATGACTGAGAAGATATTACCAGGTAGGCGCCATTTTCCGCACCAGCCTTATGAGTGTCTAGAGAAATAAGACAGTTCAGAGGAATACACGTTCTGTTTTACTTTACTAAGTAGCAGAAGCAAAGTGGAATACTGGCAAAAAGAAGATGTCTCCTGTGCAGTAATGAATGTATTCATTGTTTTCTACTAGATGGAGTCATCTCTGCTCCAGTGTGGTTGGTTCCTGGTAATAACTTCAGGTCAACAAAGGGAAAATGCACTAGTATTAACAGCCATCCAAAAATCATTTTTTGATGTAGTTAAGGAGATAGAATTAGGATTAGTGTTAGTGTAGGCTGAGTTTCTGAGTACTGACTTCACTTTGATTTATGTATGCAGCTCAGCTAAGTCGGTGCTTTTGTGTTTATAGTCAGATTAATTTTCAACATGATTGCCTTGAAAGAAAAGAGAAATACACAAACTGACCTCATAATAAAATCGTTTAATTAGACCATGGGTGTAAGGCATCTTGCACCTAAGGAGAAATGGTGTGTCTATGAAGTTGGCACCTGGAAGTTTGCTTTTAGGAGGCGATGGTAGGTTCAAATGGCATCTTCCAGTAAAAGTGTTCTTAGTATCCTGAGTTACAGAGGAAGAAGCCCAGCCTCCATGGTAACTGAGTACTCCAAGTAAAGAGCCTGGGGTCTTCCCATGCCCTGCAGAGCCTTGTGAGCTTGTGTGACACAACCCACCAGCTTGCCACAGCATCACTCGTGTGCCTTTCCACGCCACAGCACCCAACCCTCACCAGTCAACATCCTCCACCTCTCTCTTACAAGCACATAGGCTGGTTTCTACTGACTTTGACTCTGGAATTATCAGTTCCCTCTTCTGTACAGACTGTATTTTGAACCAACAAAGCCCTCTGGCAGAGCTGAATCTAAAACGACAATGGAGGGATGATGCAGTAGCGCTCTCTCACAGGAAGTTTGTCTTTTTCTTGTAATCTCTTCTCCCTCCCACTGTGATGCTTAGAGCTCACCATTACCATTATGCTAGTACCTCTCCCTATTTTAATTGTGTAATACAGACAGCAAGCTCCACAGGGCAAGGGCCTGCTCTTTGTCCCTGTCTGTATGGCGCTACACACATCAGCAATGCTATCTAAATAATGGTTACTGATAACAAAATGCAGCTGGCAATTTTCCTAAACTTAGAATCATTTCTCTCAACTATAACTCACTGATCAGACATTATCCCTGCTTCTCTGAAGATAAAGATGATTCTTTCTGACAGCCAGGACTGGGGTAAATAATAGCTACTTATTGTCAGGTGAATGGAGTCTCACAATCAGGTGATTAACCAGTAACAAAGGTAGAAAAAATAACAGAAATAACTTACTCGTGTGGGTTGTTTTGGGTTTTTTTTTAGTAAACTCAGATTACATTTCTGAAATACATAAGGAACATGGTCGTGTTAATGTTTCAGGCATGCAGAGATGCTCCAAGATTTATAATGCTCTTCTACTATAAAAAAAATATATAGTACAATGCATCCCTTGTTTCTGCATATTTTTGTGAGTTATTATTTTTAAAGTAGTGAATTTCCAGGCCTTCAGCCACGTTCTGAGAATTTATACTGAATTTCTGCAGTGTGTGTTAGGATAGGCATTTTCCTCTTTCCTTCATCCCTGGTAAAGTTGCTCCACCGAAAACAGCTCTGCATAGATGTATTTGGAGCTTTAATTTCACCCTAGAAAAAGGTCTTAAGTTTTGATGGATCAAAGTGGAAGTGTGCAATACCTTCTGGCACTGAATTTACTTTTTTATCAAAGGCTGATTCCCTCTGAAAAATCCCTCTCCTGCTCCCTGTGCCTGGATGTTCCCAGCAGAGAAGCCTGTCCTCTGCAGTACTGTAGGGGGCATCTCGCGCTGTAAAAGACGAGCAGTAGATGATGTAGTAATTGGTTTCATTTTGCACTGTACAGCACAGCCTTTGTTTGGGCAGCGTTTTGATTTAAACACTAATCTAGGTCTGCTGCACAAATAAATTATTCAGGACCAAGGGGCAGAATATGGTTCTGTAACAAGTCTGAGCCAGACCGTCCTGATAGCGAGTTTTGACCCTTGTGAGAAAGGGTTAAGTGGGTTCTGCTGACTCATTGGGGTAGGTGGCTTATTAGTTCACTTGTGTAAAAGGGAGATAAAAATGGTTTGATGGGGAGAGGCCATCTAAGATGCTGGCTGAGCAGCCATGAGGGAGAAGCCTTAGAAATAGCTGAACTTTATTTTCTTATTGCTTATATCCTTGTTAATAAAGCCAAACCCCCAAAGCAATAAGGGGGTGGGGATCATTTTGGACACCGTGCAGTATATGGCCAGTGCTTGAAAGCAAGATGGGAAAGGCTCCAGCTCACAGGTATAAATTACATGAAACAGTGACATAAAGACCTTGCATGGTGAAAATATTAAAGCATTCAGTCATAAGACCAATAACCAGGAGAGACAGAAATGGAGGGGTTGAAGGCAGGCTAGAAAGTCAGGTTTTAAGATGAGAATTTAGAAGGAGATAAGGAATTGCTGAAAGAGGAGAGGTCTGCACAGATTGTTTCAGGTGACCAGAGCTGCAGAGTGAATGGTTTTTCAGCAATGACACCAGTCTGACAGTAGATTAAAAGAGTAAATAAGTACCCAAATTTATCTAGGAAGGATTTTTCAGCAAAGATGCACTGGGACTGATATTTTTTTTCTCCCTCTCAGTTTGCTGCTGTAGGCAGGAGGGGTTTTTTGGCATTGTATAGTGGAAGGTGAAAGTGCAAGGAGCATCCATACGGTCAGTTAAGAATATAAACACAAGAACATAAGAAAGGCTCTGTGGGGTCAGACCAAAGGTCCATCTGGCTCAATATCCTGTCTCCGATAGAGAACAACAGCGAATACCTAGGGAAGAATATATACAGTGATAAAAGTGTTATTTCCCCAGCATGATCTTCCAGCTTCTAATCATTTGCAACTCAAAGACTTCCTAAGCCAGGTGTGATATTTTTGTATTTAATAGCCCTTAATAGATTTTCCTTCTGTGGAAGTGCCTAGTAATTTTTGAGTTATAACCATTATAGGCTCGTACCTGATAGCCTCTGTAGCAAGAAGTCCCACAAGTTACTGTACACAAAATGCTAAACCATCTTCTTTCTGATGTTCTGAATCCTCTGCCCACTAGCCTTCAATGCCAGTGTAGTATCTGTTTAGTACCTACATGTCCCACGAGATTTTACCCCCCCTTCTGTCATTCTGTCCCCTCCTTAGTTCTCTGGTTTTCCACCTGAGTTACTTATTCTTCAGACAGGGGCTGCCCCATGTCTCTTCATTATCCTGGCCATTCTTCTCTGAACCCTTTCTAGTTCTGCTTTGTCATGTTTGGGATGAGGGACCAAATCCTCATGCAGTATCCAGGGTGCAGGTGTGGCAGGAATTTATCCTATGGCATATTGACCTTTTTTTTTCTCTTTTCTGTTCCTTCCCTATTGACTCCACACAGTCTGCACGTTTCTTTGACTGTTGCTGAGCACCAGAGTGATGTTTTCATAGAAGTATTTATTACATACACCAAATCTTGTTGGATGGCAATGGTCAGCTCTGAGATCGTAATTTTATATGTTAAGTTTTCTTGTTTGTAATGTTTTACATTTATTAGACTTGAACTTCATCTGCCATCTTAGTTCTCAGTCTCTCTGTCACATTAAGTCCTTCTGCATTTTTCCACAGCCATTCTCCCATTTCCACTACTGTTTCCTCAATGTCCTTTGAACAAGGTAGAAACTCAGAGGATGTGGGAAGCAAAGAAGTTAAGGAGGGATAGATGAGAGAGAAACCCATTTGATGTTGGTCTGCTTGAAGTAAGAAATGAGAAAGTGATGAAAGTCAGAGAGCTAGGGGATAAATGTTCAAAAAGAGATCTGAAGACAATAGGCAAATTAAGAAGGGGACCTACAGTGGTCAGAGAGGGGAAGATATGAATGTAAGACAAAGAAGCTAACACAAAATATTAATTTGCTTAGATGTGTCAAAGTCCAGGAAAAGGTTAGGAGGCAACATCTGTGGGAAGAAAGGAGATTTAAAGAAGTTACAGGTCTGTGAGAAAACTGAAGTGGACTGGGAGAAATGGAAAGAGTGAGAGACATCAGTGGGACAGCGATGATAAAACGACATTGGTGCTGGACTGGGAATTCAATGTGGCACAAGCAAGTTTGAAGGAAGCAGAAATGTGCCAGAAATATGTTATTTCTACTGTAAGAGCTGCATTTTGCATCATAATACTGATAACTGTGGGGCCATGGCCCATTTCCCCCATCGAGGAATTTCAGGACAATGTGATTTATTGCATGCAGCACTACCTTAGACTGGATAATTTTAAAAGGAGTTTAGCACCATTTCCTTCCTTTACAGCTCCTTGAGAAATGCTTACACATTAGCTGTGGTGGAGAGCTAGGTGAATTATGAGACAAAAAGTTTTATTTGGGGAGGTTATGTTGCATTGCCTGCCTTTCCTTAAAGGGTGTAGCTGGAATACATTCAATATAGAGACTGTAATGTGAAAACACAATATCCATGACCTTCCTAAATTTATAGACAATCCAACAAAGGTACTGAAAGCATGTGATTAATATAGTCTAGGGCTTGGAAACAGACACTGCATACTCACATAATCCAGCAAAATCTCTTTGAGAGCTAGCTACCTATTCTCTGGAATTTCACTTGTCATGTAGAAAAATGAAAGTGGGTCAAATCTCTGGCTGTTCTAATTGTGAAGAAAACTTCCAGAATAGGAAGTATGTGTAACAAATAAACTCTTCTCTAGAGAGGTGAGAGCATAGGTCTAAATGTGTGTGAATTGCCCCAGTCATTTCAGCAAGGTTCTAGCTTATTTGCCCAGAAGTAATAATTTAAATGCCAATAATATTTGTCACCCTGTACTTCATGTAATAAATTGAGAAAAGTTCCAAGTGCTTATATTTAGGTTGTGTATTGCCAATACCAGCATAATCTGCTTGAATGAACATCCTGTCATTGTGGTTGGTTTTGTTGTTTTCTGAGTTTGGGTTTTGGTTGGGTTTTTTTTGTTGGTTTTTTTTTTTCTTAGGCTGCCTTTTGTTCTTTGGTACATTTCAACATATTCAGGAGCTGATTTCATGTTGTTTCTATCTATCCTCCTGTTACAACCACTCAGTAGCTTCTGAGCTTGGTGTTTTCCTGTGACTACTGTTCTCTGCCACAGGGTGCACACACACACACAAAACCATACACAGATATAAAGAGAAAACATTATTTGTGACTTATAAAAGCAGGCAACAATATGAATTCAGTTCTTCCCAGGACTATCCAAGTGTGGTGATGTGAAAACTGTCTTAGAGAGCAGGAGAAGGGACATCCTGTTTGTGCTTTGAACCTTCCCCTCTGGACTGCATTTCATTTTTATTTGCATGTATCTTTAAAACAGACAATTTTAATCCTTACAGAAGAGCATAACTGCTTCCACATCTGATTCATATCTGCAGGTAGACTGGTTTACTTTTAGTTGGGATATGTGTGCACAGGAAGATACAAATGTGTGTAATAGGAAACTAGCTTCATTGCTAGCAATGAAGAGAACAATGTCTTTACATAATCAATCAATCAATCAATCAATCTCTTATTTTTTTCCAGTGCACCCTTCATGCCAACATGCCTGAATGCTTTATGGTCATTAAATTAAATCAAAGAACACACCACAGAATGGACAAGGCCAGATCAATAAATCTTAAAACCTGATTCAAACTTACCAAGGACTCTGCACAAGTAACCATGACAGGAAGGATGACTCCAGTCAGGAGGGCACGTGTGTGGGCATAAAACTGAAACAAGACTTAGGTGATACTAATTAGGAGACAGAAACACTTAAAGGAACTGTAATTTTTATAGCATCACCCACCTGCCAACAGCATCAACCTGCAGCTTAATGTCTTATGAGTATTTTCAGATTTATGAGTGATATAAGAAAATAACTATGGTGGCAAGAACTTTTTACAACTTTTTACAGCTCTACACTTCAGGGCACCTCTTGCCTAATTTTGAAGATTTGCCCATTTGTGATTTCTTCATTTGATTATTGCAGGGCACCATATTAAAGAAAGATGCAGTAAACAGCAGGTGGCAATAAGCATGGTATGACTGCTCTGTCTTCATGGACCATCCCAGCAAATTGATCTTTGCAATGACTCCACGCTGAACTCAGATCCAGTCAGAAGTCATCCATTAGTTGGGCAGAACATTTCTCCCTCTTTGCTTGAGAGGAGAGCTTTATGAAACTGCAATACCTTTTGTGAAACTGCCAATTAATGGGGAGCTTTGTACATTTTGCTCATAGAAATATCCCAGTAGCTGTCATAACCTATGGAGGTTCATTCCCAAAGCGCATAAAATGACCACAAGGCCTAACTACGTTCAAAACTAAAAGCAAACCCCAGTCCTTCAACTTAAACTTCCCTCCCTCAATAATTTCGAGGCATGGGCTCCTCAGTCTGTGAATTGGATCAAAAGTATTGCCTAGAGGCAAAGGGTCAGAGGAGATTCCACTTATGAAAAACAGGAGGCCCTCAAAAGGGTGCAACCTCAGTTGCTGAACAGACACCACAAATAGGATGGATAAAAGCCCACATGAGACTGGTATGTGAGCAAGCAGAAGCTGACAGTTGCCCCTCAGGAATACAGTATAAAGCTTTCAGTTCTGCAGGAGATGTGATCTGAAAGTCTGCTTCCTGGAAGCGATCGCACCTGAACTGTTGCATGGTGCTGCAGTTGCATAATTTAATAGTTGTCATGTTTCATCCCAAGGTGAGTGTTCTTGGTGGTAGTGTACATAAAAAATTTGTATGTCATTAGGGATAAAAGGGTCTATGCCAGACGAGGTCAGATATTATCCTCATGACTGGCAGAAGAGGTCCATATTAAAACAAAGAAGGTGTTTGATTTCCTTTTGAACGTGGGCAGATGATTCAGACCCACGTGCCCTTCATATGCTCTGTCTCTCCCCTTCCTATCTCCTTTCTTTTGAAACAGATTTAAGTCCATCTACTTTTATATTTTCAAACAAAACCCATAAAAGGGCCATAAATATCATGACTCGCTAAAATGAAAGCTGTTTTCTTCTTCTCCCAGGAGACTCCTGCCTGAGAGAGAGACAGAAAGAGTTCACCTCTTTGAAAATTTCCTCCTCTGTCGAAGTAAAGCTGGTATCTAAAAGCAGCCTTCAAGGCTTTGTTCTTATCATCTTGACCTGGCTTTGTACTGGCTTCTCTCTGTATTGCTTGTGGAAGTGTGAAGGACAGGGCTAGGGGAAGGAGTTTTGGCTATCACTGGCAGAGCAAGGGTCATGCTTGGAAAGGGATTTCATTGTGGTTTCAGAAAACATTATAAACTCAGCTCACTGGCAGAAAGAATGAAGAAACTCATTCCCCTCCTGGATCAGACCAGTGATCCACCCCTTGTGTCTCTGATGTTGGCCAGAACCAGATTCACCTCAGAAGGCATAAAGAAAGTTTAAGTGGGTAATTATGGAATAACCTGCCCTGAGTAAAATTTTCTCCCCTTCTGGCCCAAAGCCCTCCTTCATCTCTCCTCCTTGGTTAGAGTTCAACTCTATGCCCTGAAGCATGACGGCTTCTCTCCCTTCCAAACTGCTTTTCATCCTGGCCTGTCTCATGTAACTGCCTGTGACAGTGATGGGATGTATAGGTCTTGTCCATTGAGAGTCTGTGACAGATCATAGCCTTATTGGAAAGAGAGGCAGAGAGGCTGGAGAGAAGGCCAGGGAGGAGAGCATAAACTCAGATGAAATATCCATCAGGAAGATGGAAAGAAGAGTGAGTGCTTGGGAAACTAATTGCTGCCTGCTGGTCTGGGCTGTGGAGATAGCTTGCAAGTGAGCATTTTTGCTTTTCAGAGATTTCAGCCTGGAGCACACTAGGAAAGTCAACTCTTACTTGAAACTACTGCTCATCAATATTTCCCCTTATACATATATATTTTTTTTTCCAAGCTGTAGAATTATGACAGTAGTCCTGAGAAAACAATTCCATTATAGTCTAAGGAAGCTTTTTCTTCCACTGAAGTTCACTACTCATTTCTGAAAAGGTATTGGCGTAATTTGGGGCTCTTAGACACTAAACATGGATGAAAATCAGGCTATTTTTCTGCTGCCCAAAAACTATTTAGAAATCCAAAGTCAGATATTAGGTCCTTATCCTTATTGTACAGAGATGGCTGCTCATAATCCTGAGTCCAGCAAAGCCCAGCTTCCGTGGATTTGTTTTGCCATCACACAGGGCATTAACATTTATGTGATACAATGCCAGATGCCCCAAGGTGAGGATTAGCATTGTCCAGCACATGAAGGCTCTTGACTTTTTAGACATTGTCAACATTATTGCAGATGATAGCACTATACCACAAAAAGCATTAACAAAGTTCCAAGGAATGCTTAAGTGGACTTTCTAGATGGACACTTTCCAGTTACATGCAGGCTGAATGACAGTTTTCACTTATTTGTCCAGGAGTTCAACAATTCCTAGGGAGAGGGAAAGAAGAGCTAGGTTTTGGATCATATCCAGGTCTCAGTAATGATTAATTTCACTCCCACAGTATCCACTGTTTCCCATATTCCTTTCCCTCAAAAGTGGGAAAAAGGGATCTGAAGTTTTCCAAGTGATAGGTGTTGAAATTGCACCCGACCTCCTGGATACCACACTGAGGTGTTCAAAGCATCCTGCTGGTGTTGCCTGAGCACAGGAGATTGTTCATTAAGAAAAATGACTGTATCATTCATACTGGGAACAGCTGCAGTGAGCAGCTCAGTGGCAGTGTTCAAGGCTCTATAATCTCCTGTTAGTTGCCACTTGCCATTAGATTTTTTTACTGGCCATAAAGGAGAATTGTAGGGGAAATGAGACGTGACAATAATTCCCTGTTCTTCCACCTCCTTTATCAATTCAGTAACAGGACAAATAGCACCAGAAGGTAATGTGTATTGTGGAATATTAACTGCCTTACTGTGGGGTAAAGGAGCAGCTGTTTGCAACAGATTAGCAGTCAGGGATGCATCTGTAGGAGATAAACTCAGGGGCAGAAAGGGTGATATCCCTATTTCCCATTTTCCCCACGACTGACCCTTCAATACATCCATGCCCAGTATATTAAGGGCACCCAAAAGTAAGGTCAGGTGGATTGTCTGTCCCTTAGACAGAATCAGCTTTGCCCTAACCTGAGGGTGATTGGTGAGTTTCCCATTATGGCCTGCACTAGAAACTTGACTGCTTGTGGAGCAGAGGCTGCCCTTTGTAAGTGTCCTTACATACCATGGATATCCAGATTCCTGTGGCAATGAGGAATGTTGTGAGGTAGGGTTGGATCATTAACTCGGGATCATCATCTTGGGACTGGGATCCTCAGCAGTGGGAGTAGCACCCACCTTAGTTTCCTAAATATCCAGTCTAGGTTTTGTGTTGGTAGGTTTGGATATATCCCTGAGCTCACAGCACTTGCATGCTCTATCCCTTTGAACAATATGGTGTCACCCCCTCTCCAAACACAGATCCCAGAGGGTTATGAGAAGTAAATGAGGAAAACTTGTCCATTGCCACAGAAGGAAAGTTGGCATCTCAGAGACAGCTTCTTCTCTAAACACATTTTCCATCATCTTTTACACTTAGCAGTAACTGACCACGTTTCTCAATTTCTCCTTTTGTCTTTCACATGGAGACAGGCTGGCTCTTTGACATTTTCTCTAGCTGAGGATCTCCCTTGATTTTTACCCTCTGTAAATGGCTGTATAGTGTTAAATCTGACAGCCTTCACTGGAATACCTCTTGGAGAATAATACCATTTAAGTTTGTCTTAATGGCCAATGCTAAAGATTCCCACACCCCCTCAGCTTCTGTTAGACATACATCAGAACTGTGCAGGCTCCCAAATCACCTCCCAGGGATGCAGTTCTGCTGGGTGGGGTTGGCAAGCTCCCGGGGCAAGGGGTGCTGGTCCTTCCAGTTCAGCTAAAATCACTGTTTTCAGCATGGCTGCACAAAGGCCCTTTAGTCCTTCCTGGCCACCTGTCCTGCCTACCTGGCTCTGTTTCAATCCAATGCTGCTGCTCCCAGCACACATCAGGCATTAGCATGAGCTGGGTTGGCCAAACCAGGAGCCTGAGTCACAGAAAGGCAAGGGTCTTAAACAAACAGAAACAAACAAAAGGCAGTGTTGTTATTACTTATCAGGACATGTAGTGATAGGAAGTAGGGTAACCATTTTAAACTGAAAAAGCATAGATTTATATTAAATAGTGGGGTAGATTTCTATTAAATAGTGAGAAGAAATTCTTTATTCTGAGGGTGGCGAGGCCCTGGCATGGGTTGCCCAGAGAAGCTGTGGATGCCCATCCCTGGAAGTGTTCAAGGCCAGGTTGGATGGGGCTGTGAGCAGCCTGGTCTAGTGGAAAGTGTCCCTGTTCATGGCAGGGGAGTTGGAACTGGATAATCTTTATGGCCATTTCCAACCCAAAACATTCTATGATTCTATGTTTTCTTCTAATCCACTTACACAGTGCTACTGCCTGCTATCTGTAGGGTGATAAGAATATTATTTCACTGAAATGACCTTATACATGTGTCCACAGCTTGGTCTGATGATGCTTACACACTGTAAAATTATCCCATAATTCTGTGGCATATCTCTCTTCTGTCCACAATTAAGTACCCTTTATAATTCAATTTTTTGGCCACGTTTACAACAGCATAGCTATTGCAAGTGTATAGAAAGTGTAAATAACTTGCCTGATATTTTTCCTAGTCACCTTTCTCTTTGTTTCTCCTTCAGTTACAAATGCCTTGGAGAGGAGATCATTCTTGCTTAGTGCCTAAAAATGCCTTAGCTTCTAGGGGGAGCTACAGTAAATAAAAAAAAAATTATGCTGGATTCTATTTTCACTAAAAAAGAAAAAACGAAAGGCATGTTATAACCCTGATTTGGTGTGATTATACTGTAAATAGGCCATAAACAGTCAAAGGGAAAATAACCCACAATATTCACACCTTTGAGAGACTGTGAGGTGGTAATCGCTGTTCTTCCCTGCTGTTCAAAATATTTTCCAAGTGTGCTCGAAACTGCATTGGCAGCAGAATGTGGCCCAATTCAAGGGCTTTAATGCTACTGCTAAGTAGAAATGATTTTTGTCCTCGAAATTTTCAGTGAAATAGTCTGTATTTTGCAAAAAAAATAGCGTAGCTATTCATTGCAAAAGCACTAAGAAAAAAGGCAGAGACCATCAGAAATCTTTCTGACAAGACAATTCCATGTTTTAAAAAAAAAAATTGTCCAATTAAGGAAAAAGTACAAATGTTGAATTTCAAAAATAGGCATGTTCCATCTGAAGATGCCAGAGAATTTCAGTGTTGCTTGCTGAAGTTAATAGAGAGCATAACGTTCACTTTATTCATGGGGAAACAGGAACAAAATTTGCCTTCAGCTCATTTTTTCACTTTTCCCCAAGAACTGTTGCACTTTCCATGCCACACACAGAACTGTCATTTTAAACTGGTGGCATAGCTTCCCTTTCAGACTACAACCCTTCTTTACAAGCACCATGGCTACCTCTGCCTGTCACAACACCACAGAAGAGCTCTGCCAGAGAATCGTTCCAAAACCTTGCAGGGAGATGCTGTGCTTTTCCTGCCCTTTGTGGTGAGAATCCTTTTCATCTTATATCCGTGCCCATACTCAACACTTCAAAATATTTCGCTTTTATGACCTGTTATTTCTCAGCATCCTTTTGGGCTGATAGATAGCTGAGGATATAGATATTTACTGTCACTACATTAATATCCAGAGGTCTTAACTAGCACCAGGATCCTACTGCAGCGTGAGCAGCATGCAGCACAATTCTAGATGTTCTCGCCCTAAAAGACTTGCAAGTTAAATGAACGAAACAGACACAGGCTGGGAGAGAGAGATTGCATCTGTCAGTGTGTTTGAGACCCAGACACTGGGCCCGGTGTTGTACATGGATACTGCAGCAGCAGAAGCCTGCAGGAAATTTCAAAAGATAGGGCTAAATTCATCTTGCTAACAAACATTGTCCACGAGCAATCACTCACCTCTCTGTGGCACAATTAAACACTCACTGGCCTCCAGAGAGAGCACAAGCACGACTTTCTAAACTGGTGATTAAGGCCTTTGCCTGTGAGGGGCAGACATATGTTTCAGGCCTTTTTCCAGTGAGTGTGTGATGTGAAAGAGTATAGCATTCATCAGCGCAGGCTTTTCCCCGCCCAAGTCATGGCTCCTGGCTGCTACCTTGCAAAGCAGCAGCCCTGTGCCTTTTTGGCCCAAAGAATACTTAAATTACCATTTCAAAAGGAAATAGTTGATTTGGGAATCTTTAACAGAATAATCAACAGCACAGGGAAAGAGCCTGACACTTCCTTGGACCCAGATTCAGGTTCTCTGAGTGAGTTAAAATGCTGTCTCCTGAGATGGCCTGAACACTGAGCTACTGAGTTGAAAAAGGCCCCTCTCTACTTTCTGTCACCTGCTGCTTATGGGCTACGTCTTGTCTGTGGGTAAGGCTGGTGTTAGAACCGAAGGTAACTTCAGGTCTATGAGCACAGGACAGGGAGAAATTCCTCACTGCAGTTTCATGTTTATCCATCACAACCCAGTCTAATTGCAGACTGTCCCTAAAATATGCTACACCCAATTTTATGCTGCTTCAATCATCTTTTGGATCTGGGTCACACTGATGGTACAGGTGGTTTCAAATATAAATACACATCATCACATGGATAGGACATACATTCCTGGCAAAACCGGCAGCTTTACCTATGTTTTTCTGTTTGAGAAGTGATTCAGAAACAATCAGATTGGTTCTGGCTCTGTGTGGCAGATTGCACTTGAGCATGCAGCAGCCTCCTAGCCAGCAGAAAGCTGGGCTAAATCACCCTCTGGAAGTACAAACCTGCTTTAGCATTTAACACTTCCTTGGCATTTAACACTTCCTTAGCATTTAACAGTGAAACTCAGCAAAACCACAGCTTTTATTTTTGCTTTGTCCTAAGCTCAAAGGCTCCCAAGGCTCAAAAGATTGCAAATGCCTCTGGAGTATCAAAGCTTCAAATCCAATGTAGCCTGGCTATTATTCCCTTCAGCAGCGAGCACGGGCAGTTACAGGGATGGGATGAATGCTCCCCATCTAGATCATTTATTAATGCTAACCTGTGTTTAGCATTAATTCTGTCAGTCTGGAAAGCAGAAGGAAGAAGCCCTGGGCTTCTGCTGGCCTTGCACATGGTGAGAGACCATCGTGTGTGCTTGCTGGAATGGGAGGGGTTCGGGTGAGATTAGCAAATGGGCAGAAGAAGCTGCTCTGAGGGAAAGGTCCTGCCAAGATTTATGCAGGCAGTGACACGATCAGAAGGGTAGTGCATGTGGCACATTACAATGGACACGCTAAAAGTCTTCCTATTCCCTTATTCTGCCATATGGACTGAGTTACACATTGTGAAAATCATGTTCCTTGCACGAAGGAGCAGAATAAAATACTGTTTGGCTTAAACCTGTTCCTGCTTGTGAATGTAAATTAAATCTATTCTCCTTCAAATTTCTTTTGTTCTGCTGCTTTTATCTTTGTGGAGATTTTCTTTGGTGACTCTTCTGTTGTTGTCGGCCTGGCCCTTACAGGTGAAAATCATGAACCCTTCTGAAGTTACAAGCTCTAGGAACACGTCCTTGGCTGGAGGCAACATGGAGTTACACAACCCCAACCAGAGTGCACTGGTACCCTGGCTTTTCCTGCCCTCCTCTGTGCAATTATTTGGGGGAAAGTTCTCTAGGCCAAAGAAACTATATTCATAACATCCACTATTTAAGTCTCTCACTAGGATTCTTTCCTTGCAGTGAGAACTGACATACTGTCAAAGTTGACAGCACTAGGCCAGTTTATTGCACCAGAAGACCTGGCTTTTCCTCTCCTCCCATCTGCAGACCTTGGCTGCTCCCATTATATAAACCCTTTCTCACTCCTGCACTCCTGCCCCTAATAAAATCTCCATGCTTCACATGCTCCCTCAGCCTCCCTTTGATTCGTGCTCCCAGAGTCTTCCTCGCTGCTGACGTCGGGGGCATGCACAGCTCTGTAATTTCCCGGCAGCCCTTTTCAAACGCTGCCTTTTAATCAGGTGCTGTGTTTTACCAGCCCTTCCTTCTCTCGCTGAACGCCTTTGAAGCGAGGCTGCAAACACTGGTGGAGTTCCTTCTAAGCTGCCCTTTTTTGTTGTTTCCATACAGAATTCTAGGACAGAATTTGGTAGCTTTTTATATGCCCTGATTTTTTTTTTAATTCTTTTTTTTCTGTGTTGTGATCCTAATTTCCTTCAGGATTTCTTCTTCCTCTCCTGGGAAATTTGTCTCTATTTCTGGCATCTGTCCTTCCTAACCCTTCCCACGTTTCTTCCCTTCTAAAGACAGGGGAAAAGAATCCATTTAATATTTTTCTGTAGTAACGTCTATCTCATCTGTCAATAAATTACCCTTTGCCATCTCTGGGAGACCCCTTTGTCTCCCTTCACTGACCTTATTCTGTACCTTGCCTGGTTTTTTTTTAAGGGAGGATGCAATATCCCTGGGCTGTCATTCCATGAAGAACAGCTGTCATTCCTCCCATAGTGTATGCGTATGTGTTTGAGGAGGGAGGGAAAAGGGAGGGGGGAATTAGGAGGGGATGGGGTTCTGCTGTTGGCAAATATGATGGTCCTATTCAGAGTGGAAAATGTTTTTTCATTCATGATATTCTGCTGCAATTCTGTCTTTGTCTTCAGTGGTTTTAGACATTCATTTTCTTATTAATCTAACACTCACCTATCTGACATATAACTACAAGAATATTTATTCAAGTAAACATCTCTTTTAAACTAATTATGTATGCATTTTATAAGTGTCTAATTTCTGCAGTCTCTGCAACTGTGAATGCTATCTCACCATCAGAGTTGCAGTCTAATACTACAGAGGTCGATTCAGAAAGCATTACCTGTGGCTAAAAGAGATGACTTTTCCATATATTTTCAGTGTTACAAACTGAAATGCTTGCTGAGAGGGTTAAAGAGCATGTAACTAGAAAGCTGTGCAGACCTGCAGAAGGAAGAGACAGATCCATGAATCCAGCAATTTCTGTCCTGTCCTTACTCCTCCTTGTGTATTTTGATGCACTGCAGACTCCCAGATAACTCATCTTGGAGCATTCCCTGCATTTCTCGTGGTCCAAGGGCTTTGTGCATAGCACAGGTACAAATTTCTTTCTTCCTGCTTCTTCTCCCACACACAATCTAACCACAAATTAGTACAGTCTGGAAAAGCAAATATTAGTTTCAATCAAATTCTACCAATGTATTTTAAGAAGCAAAGGAAGTAAATCCACCAAAGATGCTCTCATCTCTGTACCTTCTGGCAATTACACTTCTTAAAGCATTTCTTTCCACAATATGGGCATGAAATAAGGAAATGCAGTTATTGTCTATGGTGTGCATAGAAACACACCAAAGCAACCTCAAGGCACAAGACACAGCTCATGCTGGGGCCCCTGTTCTCTGAGTACCTGAGTCAAAAACCTGGTGAAACACACTGTGAGTCCTGTTTGATCCAGCCTTGGGGTTTCCTTTGTTTGGAAACCAGCAACAGGCACCATGTTTGTGGTGCAGGTCCAGGCATGGCCTCTGGAGCTGTGAGCTCAGAGGTGTTCCAAAGGCCCGGATTAGCAACACTAGAGAGAGACTGAAGAACTCAAGACAAAGTCAAAAAGAATGTCCAGATACAACATACATACCAAGCTCCTCATTTCCTTGTCCTGTGCTAGCAGGACATCAGCAGAGCATCTGTTCTCTTAAAAGCATTACTGTACTTGTTTTACAACTGCTTTGTGATTGATGTCCACTCTGGCCCTTTCTCTCTCATCTGATGGCTCTGGCAGTCCCTGCTTGATTTAGCCATCCCAGCTGAAATGGTAACCCATCTCCACAGCTAAAAGTAATAAATTCTTTAGCCACCACAGCAAAATACATTGATATGATCTTGAATTAAATCACTCATGTCTGCAGTTCTCAGTCCAGGATATCACAGTAAATTGGTATCAGCTGAAATCAGATTTACATTGGTAAATGTATCAGGGTATGAGCTGAACCCTTTGCACTGGCCACATGACTCGTTCAGGCATCTCTTCTTTGGGATAACTACTTCCAGCACCTTAGTAATGCAGCCAGCTGAACAGTGATATCTTAAACTTCTCCAGGGAGAATCACTGGGGCTTGGGAACCACAGCCTTTACTTCCCCAGAAACAATCTGTGCCTTCAAGGACTAAGGCCCTGTCTGCCTATAAAACGGGGTTTTCAAATGTATTCAAATGTTGGTAATCCCAACCCTGCTCCAGCACCTGGAAGAAGGTGTGGAGTCAAGTGAAGAATGGCTCTTGGCTACTGCCACCTTCAGGACTATCCCATGTTAATTACTCGGGTCTCTCGAAAAAAGACACCTGTGGCAATTGGCAGAGTATGTGCACAAACATTAGCAGCCTTGAGGCTGAGAAACTGTTAAATAGTCTTAGTAATAGAATATTAACACCTTGATGATGAGCGAGCGTGGGTGGAATAATTGTCTGCTCAGAAAGAGGCACCTTTTTCTCATTCTGTTCCTGTTGTTGAATCCTTATCTCCTGGATAAATAAAAACAAACTCCCCAGTTATTGTTCTCGTTCACCTTTTGACTCTCGATTAGATTTACTGCAGATACATCCCTTTGGCAATGAAAATGGAATCAACACATTTCTGATGCACTCCAGTGGAATTCTCAGCCCCTGCTCCGTCCTCAGACCACCAAGGTCCTCGTTTTCTGAATAGCGGTTAATTACCTGTCCTTCTAGAGCCTGGATGAGGTACAACTTTCAGAGAGATCACTTGCCCTGATTAACAGGCTGTTCTGTTTCACTATGAATCTTTATCTTATTTTTAATCCTCAGCACTTGGAGCCAAACCTGGTACCTTCCTGGAGAGAGAAACTCACGGTGATACAAGCTGCCTCGCTCAGGCTGCTTCCCCTTTCTATATTTTTCAGTGTTTTCCCAGATGAGGCCCCAGGATTATTGCAAACGAGTCCCAGGAAGAAATGCTGCTCAATTAGGCGAAAAGAAACTCCAAGGAAAAAAGGAGTAGAGCCAGCAAATTGCTTGAGATAACAATCTCCCCCCACCCGTGTGTCTCTGTAACTAAGAGGATTAGCTGAACTTTCTGTGTCACACCAAAACTGACAATAAGCAACAGTGACTTCCCCCCGCTGGCACTTGTACCTTCACATGTTTCATTTTCTTGCCCACACTACTGCCTTGCCCCTTGCTGATTGTATGACAAACTTGGGGATGAACATGATGGCTCTTTCCTTTCCTTTAAGATTTATGACTCAAAGCCAAATAAAACCCAACTCAAGTTATTACATGCTCTGTTTCCTCCTAACAACAACTCACTTCTAACAGTGTAAGCTAAGCAAGGAAACATGGAAATATGGTCTCCTTGATCTCACCTGATCTATCTGCTGCTAGAGATGCAAACAGCAGCCTCGGGTCTGCCAACACAGGAGCAGGCATAAAGATGTCCCTTGGGAGCAGGACCAAATGTCTGGAATATATAAAGAAGTTCCATCAAAATTCAAAGTGAGTGAGGTTCCGTGTAGATACAGCAGTGCCAGCAAGGAGCTGGATGTTTATTTCAAGGTAAGATTTATCATTCTGTGGTAGGAGGACTACCTAGGGTAGTCTGGCAGTGAAAGGAAATGAACTTTGTTAAAGGACTCTGTCACCAGTTATGGAATCAGCCCCACGTTCCTCTCACAATGGTGTGCACATGATGAAAAGAATATGGCTTGTGGCTGAGGATGATCAAACATCAAATAATTACAGCTTCTGAAGTAAACTAATTCCTTTTGCTGACCTGTGTAGAACATCACTCTAAACCTGGTGAACAACTCCTTTCCCTGAGCTCGCCAAAGAATTTGTACAGAGAGACAAAGTTCTGTGAGACAAGGCAAAGAAGGAGCATTCTCCCACCTGCACATGCTCCCTCCCTTCTCTTCCCTGAGTTTCTGCAGAAGACCACAGCAGAAGGTGGTGGAAATTTGAAAGATGAATGTCTCTGATACCTGAAGGGCTGCACGCAGGCACACTGACTAAGTAAGCACCTGTGCCACAGTGAAGAAGGAACTTGAAAGCAAGAAGGAGGCAGGAGAAGTAGAAATGATTTCACACTGATGTAAAGCAGATACCAGCACACAAAAAGGGGATGTTGTGATAAAACAAGTTGGGATGTGGGACTCAGGTGGTCACCACCAATGTAAGGATTGAGGGGAAATGCTGACACAGCAAAATCTGCAGGAAGTATTAGGGTTGGGTCATAAAATGCGTGGGACTTGCCAGTTCTTGTAAAGCATTTTACTGAACTAGGCATCTGTGCTGTGTGCCCTCTCATTGCTACACAACTCCCTGGACCTAAATTAAATCACTATGGCACTTCTGCCATGTTAAACGGTGCGAGCAGGTACTCTCAGGCCACATAAATTCAGTGAAGTAGTGTTTTGGGTGTCCCTGTACAGCTTTATTTGTGATCAAAGGGTATGGTGTTGTGGGGGAGAAATACTTCCAGACAGATTTAGACTTTTACTCCAAAAATCTGTTCAGACTGAGGCATTGTAAAAACTGCCCGGTGTATTGCCATGGGGCAAGACTGCCTTGTCACTCTGTAGCAACCCCTGTCTCGCCTATATGGAGCAGCAGTTTTAGTTCAAAGGGATCCAGGTCCATTCTCTTTCCCCATTTACATGAAATGGGACTAGAGTGGAGCGTGGCAGCCTATTAACAGTGCCCCACAGCACTGCAAGAGTTCTGCCTAGAGAGTGAAGGACACCGTGTCCAATTGAAATTACAGAGGAATTTGGGGTAGGCAGAATGTAATTACACAATTGGAATTTAAACTGTGAAATTAAAAGGAAATATTCAAGGATGAAGGGGCAGAGAGAATCCCTAATCTCCAGCCAGGCTAGGCTGTGTGACAGAAAAGTCCCTTTCTGAAGAGGGAATAAGCAAAGAGCTATCCTGGAAGAAAGGGAGGTAGAGAATAAAGACAATGTTTTCAAAAGCACCCTAACTCCAGCTGTGTGTTTGTTTCATGGGCTATGTCTATTCTACAGAAAAACCTTGCGGTTGCTAAAAGGCATCAGATGTGTCCCTCTTGGCCCCCTCTTCACTGAGGTCAAAAACAATTTGGTTCCTCATGTAAGCAGCACCAAAGCATTCCTAAGGTCTACAGCAGAAAGCGTGCTGTACAACTGGTCAAAAAAGGGAGTTCAGCCCTGGTTTTCATATAGGTACAAACCAGAGATTGCTCTTCTACCCGAGTTTGTCACACTGCTGGCACTCTTCCTTTAGTATATCAGCTTTTCCCAAGTTTCAGTTAATAATCATCCTAGCAAAAATCAGGTATTTTTAAGGGTTTTGCAGTAGTAGGGTGGGGAAGAGAAAACCACCGAAAGCAGATCTGTGGCAGTTTTGAGTGGCAATTTGAATCAGGCAATTGCAAATCCCACTCCTTAGAGTTCAGAATCAAGTTGTAGGACCCCATTGTTGTCCCTCTCAGAGCAGAGAAACAGGTAAAGATGCAGCCAGCCTTGTGGGTCTCTGGGAGAGAACAATAACTGCTGAACAGGGTCCTTCAATCAAGGCACTACAGGGAAAACTGGGGGCTCATCTTCTTGGGATGCCCAGCTACACATGCAGGCAAAGACAAGTTTCTTAATTTCTTTGCTTTAGTTTACCATTGCTAAAAAAACACAGCAATAATTTCCTAAATCTTCAAAGCTGGTGATTTGTAAGATGTAACTGGTCAAAATCGGAAGGTTCAGAAGCTGCATTGATGACAACTATTGAAATGCATACAAAAAACTGAGCTAGAGCTACAGTAAGTGCAGGCAAAGCAGCAGAGAGTGAGAAATAGATCAAAAAACCCACCTGAAAAGATAAGTGTTCTTTTAGTAATTACCTCTCCCTTTCCTGAGGATGTGTGAAGGTTCTGAATTACAAGTTGTTGTTTTGTTTTTTTTAATATGAATATGAAAAACATTCTTCTTTTTTGCCCCTTTTCCACATCTTATCCCCAAAAAAGCAGTTAGCTGCACTTGGGAGGGGCAGAATATTATGAGATGGTACAAATTTCCTGCTATAATTTTGTTACGATTCAGAGGAGTGGCGACAACTCTCAGAAATAAGAGATTCAGGGTCAGCCTTTCTCCAATCCGGAGACAACAGAACAGGGTCAGAACCAAAGGCAGAAAGCAATCTGGTCAAAGGCAGCCAGAGGAATGTGCAAGGGGGAAAAAACAGCCAATATATGCAGTGGACAGTCTCCATTTCTCTTCTGCTGTTCGTGCTCAGCACTCACAAGGTGCGTAGGAAGCAGATCTGAAGAGGGGGAAAAGTATAATAATGGAAAGAGACAGTACTGGTGGGTCGCAAGCCTTGGGGATAAGGGTGGACTCTTTTCCATGCTTGGGAACAGGAGGAGGGCGGGGAGCAACGCAGGAGAGAAAGGAAAAACAGCTTTGTGGTTAAAGTACTGAAGTGCACAGCCTCAGAGTACCTAGGTGCAAGTCTGTGTCCCACTAATGTCGGCTGTGACACTGGAGGGGCTAGGCACAGTCTTTACGTTGCTTTTCTTCACTTCTCAACCAGGAAGGTACTAATCCTGTTTTTCCCTCCTCCTTTCCCCGCCAGCTCTCTAAATTGCAAGCTTTTTGAGACACAGTGTCTTTTGCTATCGATGGCATGTTCAAAAAATAACACTGTAGCAGGGAGGCTGCCGGTTGCTCTGTCGGGTTGTGTATGACCATGAGAAATAGGAAACAGGCAGAAACACACAGATAAGTGTAATTAAACGTGAGACAATCCGTG
Organism: Trochalopteron elliotii; assembly: GCA_024734555.1. NCBI lineage: Eukaryota > Metazoa > Chordata > Aves > Passeriformes > Leiothrichidae > Trochalopteron > Trochalopteron elliotii. The sequence goes on from JANPWX010000020.1 coordinate 4,146,008, forward strand.
CAGTCCTCAAGTGAAAGGAATACAGAGGTTTTTGAGGATGTACATATGAAAACATAAGGGGCAAAGAATGACTGTTTTGAGGCAGAAGCCTCTAATTATCTGGATGACCAAAGGGAAAGCAGAAGCAAACGTGATTCTAGTAACAGGCCCTCCTGTAGGAGAGAAATCTCATGTGAAGAAAAGAGGATAGAGAGAAGGGGGACATCGTGTGAGAAAAGCAGCATCTGGGATTCACATCTGAGTGGCACGGTGGAATTGGAGCAGAGCAGATAAGTTTGCTCTTAATTTCCCTATACACTGGAGCTGTTTCATGAAAAGGATAATTTCCTTCCCAGTGTGCTTTTTGCTTAAATACTGTGATTTGTGTTTCATTTGCTCCCTGCCTTCCCACCTCATGTTTCTTTTGTCCTCTGCCTCTCTACCTTAAAAAAAAAATTGTCTGTGAAACACTACTGAATTAATTCTAGCAGGAGACAGAAAATTCAGAAGGTCACAGAGCAATCATAGAAAATTTGGGGTTATGGGCACAAGTCAAGCAGGCCAAGAAGGGCTAGGAATTAAGAGATATCTGCTTCAAAATCAAAACAATGGACGCAGATATGCTGCAGAGCTTTAAAAGATGCTCAGATTCCATTTCTTCCCTTTACATGTGGTGTTGATTCTGAGCACTGTATTGTTTCTCACCGCCAGAAAACCTCTTTAAAGCAAAAATCCCTGTGAGAGGTGATTCTGTGTGCCTGACAAGTCCAGCCAGAGAACAGAATCACAGGGTCCTGCTCGCTGCTTTGGGCTCTCTTTCAGCACATACTTCATCACCAGTGTGAGCCCAGTCTCACTGACTGCAGCTGAACAACCAACTTTCTTACTTATGCCTTTTTGTGAAATGAATCCAGAGTGCTCATCTCCTCATAGGACTAAGCTTTGTATCATCTTTGTGTCCAATTATCTCAAATTTCAAGTATTTCCAGCAAGTTGCTCACGAGTAAGACACCAATCAGGCACTACGTGGCACTCACAATTGAAAGAGAGGTAAAATTTATCTGATAAATTATTCATCACTAATGATTTGGCCAGCTTTCCTGGATATATAGCCACAGGGATGTATGACACCTTGGGGAAGGCATCAGATAGAGATGCATTCAAAGAAAACTAGAGGAGAGGATGCAGACATAGATCCAGACTAATCTTTACAGGGAGAGGGAGATCACCTATGTGGCTTGACTGAATTAAATTCTCTTTATAGGTGGTCAATTAGAGCACACAGAGGAGATTCATAACTACAAAAAATGCACAAAACCAAACAAAACCAAAACAAAACAACAATAACAACAACAAAAAACCACAAATTAAAAAAAAAAAAAAAAAAAGCAACAAAGCAAAAAACCAAACCACTAGCAACTACTTGTTTTCAGACATCTTTTCTGCGGCAGCTGTGGGTTCCAGCTAAGTGTGCAGAAGCTGAGCGAGAGCAAAGGCTAAATCAGGTGTGGTAATGGGAGCAAATTCTCCCCAGCAAGAAGCTGCTGGGATCAGGGAAGAGGTTACTGGGAAGTGGCATGCTGGACTGAGAAGAGTCTTTGGGTGAGATAGGGAGATACGGGGGAGAATATTCAGCGTAGGCAGGATTAGAGCTGTGCAGAGTCTTAATCTAGGCAGCCCTTTCTCTACACCTTTATCTGTCCTGGTGCAGCCCCTGCGTGCTGCAGTGCTGGTATAACCTGGCCATAAAACTGGATTAACTGGCCCGCGAGGATCATGGCCGAACCGAAGAGGAGCACGACAATATGCCTTTGTTTACATGTTCGCTCCTGAGAGTGCAACACAGATCTTCAGGAGACAAAGTGCTTAATTGCTGGTTTAGGGTGTCAGCAAATGAATGTGCATGAGTAGAACTGGTGTTAGGGGCAGGTTTTTTGCTCTTTCACAGTGCAGTCCATTGCTGCTAGTGTTTTCTGCAATAACAAGAGGTTATTTTATAGGATGGCAAGGGAAAAAAAAATCCCATTACCGGAGGACCTTATTTTTAAATAAAAATGACAAAATTACCTTTCTGATTCACCCCTTGGAGATACACCCTGCTGTCTCCCTCGTTCAGCCTTTCCTTTTTGGCTCTCTCCTGCCAATGAAAAAAAATCTAGTGGCTGTCTCTGATACGACTCTTAATTTCTTCAGCAACAGCATGCAAGAACAGATCCCTGACAGTTCCTTTTACTCCACAATGTTTTGCATCCCAGAAGAAAATCCGGCTTGGACTCTGACCCAGCTGAGTTAATGACTCTTGGAAAACGTTAAGACTGAGTCTTTAATGAATGCCATTCTATACCAACCTCCCTTTCTTCTTTTTCTGGAAGTACACAACAAAGCTCAGGGATAACGTGTATTTTATGCAATATTAAGAATATGACTAAGTTTTATTTTTACTCTGCCAAATCTGTCAAGAATTAACAAAGTTTTGCCACTCTGGCTCATTGTTCGTCCTGATCTGGAAGCTTTGAATCTAAAGCTAATTTTATTTGTTGGTCCCTCTGGTCTCATATTTACTCCCCTTTAACGAGGGAGGCATGAAACCTGACTCCCCTTCCAGGACAATTTGACGCGGGAAGTGTAAGAGGATAAAGTATTTGAGAAAAGCACCCCAGGAGCATTGGGTTGCCCAGAACGAGGGAATGTTGGGGTGGGGTTTTTTGAACAGAGGAGAATCGCTCCCGTGCAATCGCTCTTTTCTGGAGGAAAACCAGACCCTGGCTCTGGCACCCTCCTCCACGGGAACCACAGGTTCTGCGATTCCATTTTCCCTGGATGCAATTCCTCTTTATTCACAGGGGCTTAGTCCTGCCCAGGGCTCGGGCAGCACCCGGGTGCAGGTGCAGTCCAGACAGGTATTTCCACACCACCGCTCACAGACACAGCGCCTTTGGAGCGGCCGTTCACCGGGAGGCTCCTCACAAGGCACCTGTCCCCCACAGATTATGTCAAACTTTATCCCCCCCAAAATCTCCCTACCTGTCCACTACAGATTACCTCAGTTTACCTCAAAATCTTCATTCTCTCCCTCATAGATTACTTCAGATTTTACCCTCAACATGTGAATTTTGTCCCTGGTAATTACCTAGATTGTATTGGCATGAAAATCCAATGGCTACATTTACCTTATCCCCAAATTGTTCATTCTGGCCCTAAAGATTCAATCAGATTTTTCCGCCAAAAATACTTCTTTTTCCTTACAGATGACCTCAAGTTTTCCCCTCAGATTTTTCCCTGTCACCAGTGGTCACCTCATTTTTACCTCAATATGTCCATTCTCTCCCCTAGAGATAATCTCAAATTTTAGCCCCACAACTTTCCCTTCCCATCCTCTAGTGACAGACAGCTTTGCTTTTACCTCAGTATGTCACTTCTCTCCCCTACAGATTAACTCAGATTTTACCCCCAAAATTTCCTCTTCCTGTCCACTCCTGGTTACCTCAATTTTACCTCAAAATGTTCATTCTCTCCCCTCAAGTTTTACCCCCAAAACCTTTCCTTCCTGCCCACTACTGATAACCTTGTTTTTACGGATAACCAACATGTCCATTCTCTCCCCTACCGATTACCTCAAATTTTACCCCCGAAACATTCAATTTGTCCCCTGTAAATTACCTAGATTTTACAACCACAAAAAAAACAAACCCAATGACTACGGAGAAGACCTTTGGGGGGGGGTCGGACCGCGCCGTGCCCTGAGGGGGCGCGCGGGGGGCGCCTCAGTGCGCATGCGCCTTCCCCCA